>QANT01001196.1:0-58206 GCA_003254885.1 Purshia tridentata
AATTAAGATAATCAATATGAATTAATTTTAAAAATAAAAGATAATATATATTCAGACAAAATCCTGGAGCTAAACCATAACATAAAAGCCCAAAATCCTGGAGCTAAACCATAACATAAAAGCCGACAAACCATAGCCGATCGATTGATTGGTACAATTGAAATGTATTTACAAACCAGAGTCAATCGTTCGTTTGGTACAGTTAAATTCTATAATTAATTATAGGATAATATGATAATATTAATTAGAATATATAATATAATATAATAATATTAAAGTAATATACAATTAGAATAATATTTTAATAATATTAGAATAATATTAAGATTTACATATCATTAATTTTAAGATAATATTATATATTTTTTAAATTAAAAACATCTAGATAATATTTTTGGATTTTAGTGAAAAATAAAAAAGTATTAAGGTATTAGGCTTAGTTTGGTATTGCTGTGAAATACAACTGCTGTGAAGTAAAACAGCTGTGAAACAAAACAGCTATAAAGTAAAGTCAGCTGAGTGTTTGATAAACTATGTTTTCAAAACTGCTGTGCAGAATGAAGGTGTTTGGTAAATTGTATACAAAACTACTGTGACTGTTTATAATTACTAAAATAGACATAATGTTGAAAATGTTTTTAACTTATTTGTTTGGGGAAAAAAATAGCATTTTACTAGTTTATAATTTTTTGTGCACAAAACAAAATTATTAAATAAGTATGCATATTATTTTTGTTGAAATATTTTAATTTTAATGGTACCAATAAAATATCATGATTAATAATATCAAGAACAATGAAAATAAAGAACGTAGGGTGGAATATGTTAGGATATTTTTTCTGATTTTGTAAAAACATTGAGGATATAGTGGGCAAAAAAAAAATTTAATATGGGAGCTTATAACTTTCACTCACTACAGTTTTGAAAAACAGGTTTCAGGGAGCCTATAATTTTCACTCACTACAGTTTTGAAAAACAGATTTCAAATTGTAATGAGTTTCTATAGTGAATGACCTCAAATTGTGAGTCACTACAGTTTTTAAATTTTTACCAAACACCAAAACTATTGTGAGTGACTTAGAATTGTCACTCACTACAGCTTTTGGGTGTTTCACTGCAATCCCAAATGGAGCCTAAGCCTTAAACCCTTAAACCCTCAACGACACCGTTTTTACAGAAAGGCGCAAATACGTTATAGTCGTTTGCTGCAATTTCCAGTTAGGTTTGTGAACTGAAAGTGGCAGCAGACTAGAGGCAACTCTACAGAAAAAAGTAAGCTTATTTTTCTTCTTTTTTTGTTTTTAATTTCTGCTTTTATATAGTAAAATTGTTTTGCTTCACTTCAATAGCACTTGCTCTTTTTCTAATTTTTAGGTTCTCAAACACTCTCTTACTAATGAAAAATTCGCTATTTTTGTAGTTTTTTTCAATGGATTAATTTATATTTTCAGCGTGATAGCCTTTTCTGGTCCCTAACTTAATTTCTTGTTTGTTTCGACGTTTGGTAATTAAACTGCTTTTGTAGTAGGAAGCTGTTGAGGTTTGTGTGTGAGTGGGGGCAGTGAGGGCTGCTTATGGTTTCTGTTGGGTCAAAAGCATTGCCATTGAGACGACTTGGAAGCTTAATGGGTGAAGAGGATAAGTCACATAAACGTGGTAGAAAGAAAATGGGTAGGAGCAGAAAGCCTGACAAACAAAGTCTCTCCTTTGATGGCAATGTTAACAAAAATGTATCCGGGCGGGGCTCAAATCGTCAAAGTGATTCAACACCACAAAAATCAAGTATTAGGTATTACACTTTCACATGATAAGTTGTTTCAATGATGGGTTTTCAGAATGATGGCCAATTTGTGAGCTCTGGTTGAATTTTAATGATTTTGAGTACTTGTTGTAGGAAACAGGTTGACCCCGAGATGACGAAATACTTTTTGGAAATTGCTAACCTTTTTGAGAGTAATGGGGTGGATATGGAGGAGAGGTCGGTTATATGTGGGAATGCCCTTGAAGAAGCTAGGGGGAAGGAATTTGAACTTGCAACCGATTATATCATAAGCCACACTATGCAGACTCTTCTCGAGGGCTGTGATGTTGACAGCCTTTGTGCTTTTGTTCGAAGCTGTGCAAAGGACTTCCCTTCTATTGCAATGGACCAATCTGGTTCTCATGTAGCTGAGACTGCCATCAGGTCTTTATCTAAGCATCTTCAGGAAATGGAGGACTATGCTGTTATTGAAGACACTCTAAAGGCAATATGCAAGGTATCTAGTATTTGATATTTTTAGTTACAAGTAGTGTAGTTTTGGGTTGCATTAGGCTCTTAGGAGTGTTTTTCACTCTCTCTTGTTCTCTTTCAATATATAGAGCCTTTTGTCATTGATTCCCTTTTCTATCTATAGCATTTTGAAACCATAAATTATCCATATAATGTAATTATAATCACCTTACTATTATGATGGTTAGTTGTACAATTGAGTGATGAAAAACTGCCCATCTTTATTTTTGTCACTCATTTGAACTTTAAGAACTTTAAGAACTGTAAAATAGTTGAAACAGAAATGTATAAGTGAGGGGCAAATATAACTTGTAAATTTTTCTTAATTTTGTAATATATATACTTTGTCTTTTGTCAGGTGGTTGTAAAGAATTCTGTTGATCTGATGTGCAATTGCTATGGATCTCATGTTCTACGAAGTCTTCTCTGTCTATGTAAAGGAGTAACATTAGATTCTTCTGAGTTTCATAAGACAAAGTCATCTTCAGTCCTGGCCCAGCGATTGAATTTCAAGGCATCACGACCAGATGCAGATGTTTCCCCACATGTTGTACAAGGGTTCCCAGATTTACTTAAGAATCTTGTTTCCGGGATGTTAAATTGTGCCCAAAACAACATTAAGACCCTGCAAGTTGATCAATACAGCAGTTTGGTTCTGCAGGCATGCTCTATAACCTACTACTTTGATGTGTTTCTTTTGTTTTTAATTGTCAATTGATAACTTATAAGCTGTTCATTACCAAATACATAAATAAAAGAAACCAAAATTAGAGGTAAATAATGTTGATAACAGTTTGGTTTATAAGGCAATGTCAATAGCATTTTATTGGTAATATACTGTTGACAACTTCATAAGTCTGTTTTCAATATTGGCCCAGATCTCCATTTGTCATACTTGGTTAGCATGATCTGATGAATTTTAAGATATCCCACCTGAGTATACCTCTCAAAATTTCTGAGAAATTTAACATATCCCATTCTATACGTGCAAATTTATTTTGTGCTAAGTGGTTCCCTTTATTTATTTATAGAAGGGGCTGGGCAATTTTTCTTTTCATTTAAGTATGTGGTAGTGATTTTCTTTTGAGGTGAGATGTGACTCTTTCATGAATGAGATTGGTGACTTATTATTGATCGTTTGCTTGCCTAGAACTATTGCGGTTTTGATTATCTTTTTGTAACACTTTTTTTTCTTTTCTCCTTTGCAATGAGATTATACTCTTTTTTTTTTGTCAGACTGCTTTGAAGTTGTTAGCTGGACATGAAGAAGAGCTGTTGCAAATAATTCCCATTCTTATTGGGTGTACCAGGGAAGATATTGTAGAAGGAAACTCTATCAAACTGACTAAAGTGAGAGATGTTTTATATTTGATGAAAGAAACAGCATTTAGCCATTTAATGGAGGTAAGGTTTGCCTTAACAACTTATGCCTGCATAAAATTTTACCAAAGGACGAGTTGTACATACTCTTATGCTAATTTCTACTTAATACAGGCATGCTTGTATAAATTGTAATTGGCTATCAAATTGGTGTTATACAATGCCGTGAAGGAAATCCATCTTGGTATCAATTTCTGATAGCTACAAACTGATGCTATACCAACATTTCATTATGACCAAATTCATATAGTTTTACTGTATCTTGAAATTTAATACTGTTTCCTAAAATGCTAATTTCCTTGAGCATGTGTTTTATGGTATAGTTATCCACATTTACAGCTTTAAACTTCCTTTATTCAGTCTTGGGATTGCAATAATTTTTTCACTGTAACTTTTGAGCTGCAACTGTAGTTGTATAGTTATAATGGGAAGGTAATTTTCACCTCAGATATGGCTGGCCAAATGCACATAATATGAAAAAACTGATGACAAGTTCATACATTCAGATCTGTATGTATTATTCTATCTTTTTCTCCTTGATTGCAACTTTGGTTTATTTTTTGAAAAATGCAGGTTGTTTTGGAAGTGGCTCCTGAAGTCTTGTACAATGAAATGTTTACAAAAGTGTTCAGAAACTCATTATTTGATCTTGCATCTCATCATTGTGGGAACTTTGTGATTCAAGCACTAATTTCTCATACAAGAAATCAAGATCAAGTATGTTTTCTGATAGTGTTTCTCTTGGATACAAACATTCATCATGCTTCAATGCACTCCTGAATTCTTTTTATGATTAACATTTACTATTGTGTGTAGTTAATATAATGTGTTTAACTTCAATTTATTTACTTCCATTTATTTATCACATACTGCTGTACTAGCTTAGCTACTTTGGCATATTTATTTCACAAAACTACTGCCTTTATTATCTCCTTGAAAAAACTGGTCTTGGATCTGTCCTAACACCTTCTTGTCAATTTTTCCATTAGATGGAGTTGATCTGGGAGGAACTTGGGTTGAAATTTAAGTATCTTCTTGAAATGGGAAGATCGGGAGTTATTGCTTCACTGCTTGCTGCAAGTCAAAGGCTTCATACTTACGAAGATAAGGTTAATAATGAATTGGTGTTATCTTTGTAGTTTTTTCATTTTCACCTAAGTATTTATGTTCTTGAATTTAAAATATTCTGGAAATGTTGTATGGTGACTTTTACCCCACCAATCTGTTCAAATACAATTGTTACTGATAACTTATAAACAAGTCCTTTGTTGTGATTATGAGTCTGGATCTTCATTCTAATTGCATTTATGTTTCCATTATTTGTTTGACAGTGTTGCCAGGCCCTTGCTGCTTCAGTACATTCAAGTAATGAGTCTTCAACATGCATTGTTCCCCGAATACTGTTTCTTGACAGCTACTTCTACTGTCAAGATAAGTCTAATTGGAGTTGGCCAAGTGGTGTTAGAATGCATATCATGGGTTCATTGATTCTGCAAGAAGTTTTTCGATTTCAAAATGTATGTAATCTTTCTTGTAGTTCTATGCAAACCAGACCCCCAAACTATATATTGGATATTGCTGTATATAGTTAGTAGCTGATAGCTCTAAGTTGACTTGAATATTTGTTAGCATATTGTGATACCTCATAGATTGTTTGAATAGAGTTCTAGCTTTTTCATAGCTGCATTTTCACTCTCTCCATGTTCATTTTAAGGTAAACCACCTCCCCTTTCATATGTCCTCTTCTGTCTCTATGTAAAATTCTGTTTCAACTTTCAATTATTGTAATGTCTATCTTAAATTTTGACATTGTAAAGGAAATATACTGAGCTTGGTCATTACATTTTATTTATTTATCTATTTTAGTAAGGATATTTAGGAGATAAAATAGTGAAATAATGATTGAAGCATGTTCACTTAATTGGTTCTTGCATTCAGGGCAAGGAACAAAAAAAAAAAAAGAACTGGTTCTTGCATAACAATGTTGTATTTGTTTCGACTGACCTACTTTATATTGCTTTTCATCTTCGCAGGAATTTATACAGCCCTATATTACAAGTATTACATCAATCAATGCTGATAATATCCTTGAAGTTGCTAGGGATGCAGGAGGAGCTCGTGTTATTGAAGCTTTTCTAAGTTCAGATACTTCTGCGAAACTGAAACGCCGATTAATTATGAAGTAGGTCGTGTAACTTAATTGGTAGCTTGTGTATCTATCAGGATGCTCAGATATATGATTTAGTCCTATGGTTCTAGGGTAATTTAGACATGATTTAATTAGATCTTCTGTTGCATACTTTGAAGGCTTCGCGGAAATTTTGGGGAGCTTTCATTGCAATCATCAGGTTCTTTTACTGTTGAAAAGTGCTTTACTGCTGGTAACATGTCATTGAGAGAGGCCATAGTATCTGAGTTGTTAGCTGTTGGAAGTGAACTTTGGAATACAAAGCAAGGTCCTCATCTGATGAGGAAACTAGATGTTGATGGGTAAGCTCATACTTTTCTTAGAATATCAGGATTTGGGTGTTCTTCATTGTTAGTCAAGATGTGTCAATCCTTTTTCTCTGCTAAGGAGAGCATGCACTTGTCTCGGAAATAACTCACCCAATTAATTATCACATAGCTGGTAATCTTTCTGGCCCACAATTGTGCACACACATAATTGGAAAAATAAAAATTTAATCATTTGCGATACAGTGTTATAGCATTGTTTGTAAGGAGGAGTTGAATGCTTGTAGTTTATTTACTTGACCCTTGTGTAAATGACAGATTTGCAGCTAGACCTGATCAGTGGAGGTCCAGACAAGAATCAAAACAATCAACTGTGAAAGAATTTTATGCTACATTTGGCTCTAGTGAGACCAAGCTGTCAAAGAATAGCAGCTTTCTTTCTGACGATTTTAAGAACACATCACGCCCAGATGGAATAAAGGAAATGAGGAAAGAAATTGAACTTCACCAGGCATCTCCTGCGCCATTTTTGAGTACAACAGGCCTCAAACGCAAGCCAAAGAAAACAGAACACAGCAGCAAGAAGCATGCACGAATTTCAATGGATGAGGATGTTTCCAAAGTAAAAGATAATGCGTCAAAGAAGAATATAGTCACAAATAAGGGAACATCTGAATCCATGGCCGAAACAGAGAAGAAACGACACAGGAAGGATGTTATGCCAAAATCCCAGAAGAAGTTGAAAGCATGAAGATGTGGATCATCCACTTCTCTCACTCATGTTTTGTAATTTTTGTCCAGCACCTGCAGAGGGTATAACCTAACTGGAGAAGGGGAAGAAATAGCATGAAGGAAGCTGCCAAAAGGGAGAAGAAAAAGCTTACAAAAAGTGGGAAAAGAATATGATGGTTAGATATACAATATTTGGCTAGTTGTGTAATCTTTGAATTGGTGGCATAGGCTGTAACTGAGTTGGAGAATTTATGTTTTGTGCTTGTTCTTGTTTTTGTTAGGTTGTTAAGGTGTATGCCTTTTGTAACAGAAGTTTTTTATCTATAATACATCCAAGAAACAAATTTACTTTTACAAGCAAAGCTGACAAACTTAGTTAGCAAAATTGTAATTGCATTACAAATTGTATTACATGTAAAACTTGCATGAGAAGTGGGATACTGGAAAGTTGCCTAGGCATGAATGATAAAGCAAACTAGATACTGTCGAGATCCAGCATTTTTGGTTCTGTACTTCCTCATTCAGCCATCTTATGGAGTAAGGGGATTTATGGTGCTTCGTGGTATCTTTCGAAGGCAAGTCAACCTGCTTATAACGGTTCTTCCTGGTTGGCTGCAGATCTTTGAGGGCTTGTGAAGGTGAGGCTGTGATTGATGCAGCAGAGTTAGTGAACGTTCCTCGGCTGTTGCTCCATTAGTTCAGGCTCATAGTATAATGGAAAATGCAAGACCAAGAGCATCCAGAACTCTAGACCAGGCCTTCATATCTCCTCTCTGTAGCTGTATGAGTTTTGGTTGGTGAGTGAAGATAAATTAAGCTTATGATGTGATGGTATTGGAAAATATGATGCTGTAGTTGTTCTATACCTAATTTCCTGTTTCACAAATAGTAAGAAAATGAAATTCGGATCTAATATCAGTGGGTTCAACTTGCTTACATGATGCTACTCTGGCCTGTAGACTTTGGCGAAAATAATGATAGATTGTTCAGTAGGGTTCATGTGATCTGGCAAGGATAGATTGTTCAGTAGGGTTCATGTGACCTGGCAAATGCTACTAATGCTAATATCAAAGATGTTCTAGGAACCGAAATAGGTTAGGTAGTGTTACTACTGGGACAGTGTTGGATCTACAACATGAAAATGTGCTGGGTAGCTTACTAAACTCGTTGGGCTAAACATAAAGCTTGAATGACTCAAATTCAATCTGCAAGCTCCTTGAGCTCGAGCCATGACTGGCTGTCTGGCACTGCTGTATAAAGCAGAGTGGCAACCAAGCAAAGCTGGCACTTCTTCTTGGATCTCGTTGTAATGTGGGTATTTTTCAACCAAAAAAAATAAAAAAAATGAGTGGTACTGGTATTATTTTTTTTTTCCCAATTTTCTCCAACTAGCAATAAGATCACATTATTACCAATGTGCTGCTATAGCAGACGACACACATCATCAGCAAGTCAACCCATTTGGTCTTGTTCTCGTTCTTCAAGACTTCAGGTTGATGCTGCCAAGGCATATGCCTTTGGTAACAGAAAGATATTATTCTCTATATACATTCAAAAAAATTATAAATTTACATTCACAAGCAGAGCCCACAAGCTCATCAAGTACCAAAATTGTAATTGCATTACATATTATACTCTACATGTAACGCTTGCAGGGAGCATGAGAAGCAAGACACACCACTCTTCTGCACTTCCTCTTTCAGCCATCTTATGGAGGATTGGACCTGGCAAAGAAAACATGGCAATTTCAGGTCAATTATGGGAAATCTTCAAGTGGTGTGGAGAGGCATGAAACAGCTTGAAGTAGGAGGTTTACTTGTTCTGTGTGGGATTTGAAGTGCTTGGTGGTATCCTCCGAAAGCTTGAGCCAACCTGCTTATAAGGGTTCTTTCCCTTTACCTGCAAATTTTTGAGGGCTTGTGAAGATGAAGAAGAAGCTGTGTTTGCTGGAGCAGAGTTTAATAGACGAGCATCTGCTCTTGCTCCATTAGGGCAGGCTGATAGCATCATTGAAAGTGCAAGAGCCAGAGCAGCCAGAACTCTAGACCAGGCCTTCATATTCTGGTTAGTGAGTGAAGATAAGCTTATGATTAGATGGTATGGGAGATATTATGGTCTAGTGGTTGATTTATAACTAAGTTCCTGTTTCAAGAAAAATAGTAAAATCTAATTGGGATCTGATATCAGTGGGATCATGTGCTCAACTTTGACTGTTACATGCAGCTAACTCTGACCCTGCAGATTTTTGTGAAAATGATGACGTATTTTCTAAAGTAGGGGTCATGTGATTAGGCATGTGATAATAATTTAAATAGTAATGCTGTTTTGGGAAGCTAAAAGGGTTAGTATTATATTGGTATCAGTGATTATGCAGTGGTACTAGTACTGGGACAGTGTTGGATCTTACAATATCATAACGTGGAGTTAACAGCTGCTGTGGAGCTAACTAAACTAGTTGAACTGTCTCAATCTGCAGCTTGAGCTACAAGGCTGGCACCTTTCTTGTACTCTTTTGAGAAGCTCTTATGGATCTTGTGGTACAGGCTTTTTTTTTGTTTGTGTTGTCTTTGTCTTTGGTTTATTTCTTTGCCAATTTTCTTGATCAGCACCATCATTTACCAAACCAATTAAATTAAAGAAAAAAGGAAGAAGATAAATTTTCTGATAGAGCAGTAATAAGGAACAAAGGGTGTCTGCTACTTCTAGAAAGAAAGCCCAGTTAGTTGCAGTTGCCCTTCCAATCAAGGCTATACAACCAAATAAATTTGACATGCTTGTAAATATACTTTGTTCATCTTTATAAATCCAACAATTAATAGAATTTCAAAACATACTTATAGAGCGAGTTAAATAAAAATCCAGGCAATCAAAATAACAATTTTTTCTCTTCTTTCTTCCTAGTGAAGCAATTGTTTCCACTAAAACCATTTTTTGCTTATTAAATTGAGGTTATTTTCCGTAGTATTCTTCAATTTTGTTCTTGAAGAGTGAGAGCAAATATTATTTGATAAAAGTTAAGGATTAGGAATATAATTAGCGCTTCATTTTGTGTTTTTTACTTTTTTTCACAAAGACCTATCCAAAACCTCACTTCCACCAAAACAAATTCATGAAGTATCACCAACCAATTACTGCCTAAAAAAGGACATGGCAGCACAAGAAAGAAACTACTTATTAAATTTTCTTTTGGACTTTTTGAGATATAAAAAAAAATATTTTGATTTTTAAATTTGTGTGGTGTGTGTATTGAGCAAATTATTTGTAAAGCCAAAAGCATAGGATTGTATTAAAGAACCCAATTAAAAAGAAGGAAACGCATCCCACTCAGTTTTACAAAACTACCCCACAAGACAAACCAACCTGATCCCCAAAGGGGGGAATCTAAAGGGGCATAATGGTGATTTAAACAAAGAATTCTTCGTCTGGACTGTCGTGGTCCTATATCCTATGGAAGAAGGGTGGGAAACCGCGGGACTGACTTTAACAAAAATAACGCCTTTGAACACATCGTTTATTTGGGAAACCCAAATACGACGCCGTACTTTCGCCCTCAGTTGGAGCTTGTAAAACAAGGTTTTGTCAGCGAAACGCCTAGGTGTGCGATCGAGGTCTCTTACTTATCCACCAATCGCAGATCTCATCAGGTTTGCTCCGAATTGAAGGTTTTTACATTCCGATCTATGCCTGTGAAACTGCCTCATTTGTACTATTATTTTTTTTAATTTTCTTTTAATTTTTTTATATGTATAATTTAGAGTTTGGTGGTTGACATTGGGATTAGGGTTATTGTTAATATAATTAAATTCAAGAGAAAAATGATAAAGAGGGTGAAACTTAGCATTGCAATTGGAGTGGCGATGTTTTTAATGGGATTTTTTGCTAAAACCCTATATGCTAATTGAATGGTGAATTGCTGCTGCTGGGGACGCTGATAACTTTATGATAAGTATATCAGTTTGCACTTGGATACATGAGTGGTTGAAGGTGAAAGTTTTATGCAATTAGATTTTATTTTGTTTTCATTTCATTTCATTTGTACTTTTATTGGACTACTACTAAGGAAATATACAATATGAACTTATCATATAAAAACTGAAACTTTAGATTATTGCTATTGATTATGAAGAAGTTCTAAAGTTATGGAAAATCATGGTTGGGATAGGGGACGTAAGCTAAGGAATTGGGGGTGGGTCTTTCTTCTGTGGGTCATCTTTGTGTATCTTTTCATTTTATTATGAAGTAATGATTTTCCTTCCGGGGAGTATTGGTTGAGTGAATTGATATAAGTTTTGTTTTTTTTTTTTTTTAGACATATGAAGATATTTTTTGGAAGACACAATTAATGGGAATTTGTATACAGTCATTACTCATTACTGGTATATGTTTCTTCTTATCAAATATTAAAAATTTGAATTTGACATTTACGGAGATGAAATGATATCAGGAATAAATCATGTAGGAGATATGGTCACATTCTCTTTACTTAAAAAGATTTAGGAGTATGAATGGAAAGGCTAGTGTTCAAAGAAAGAGTGGAAAGAAGACAGGATCGGGGAGGGAGAAACTTATTACTTAAACTATATTTAAATGTATTTTTTTCCAGTAAATGTTTTAGCACGTTCTAACTTTAAGTTATAGTATTGATTGTTTAATAATTAAGAATCTAATCTTTGTGTGTTTTTTTTCTTCTATGTTTATCAGACAACTGGTAATAAGATTTGGCAACAAGGAAATTGAGTATTGAATAGGGCTTTATTTGCTACCTTTTAGAATTTTTGAGATGGCGGAGAAATCATGTGTCAAGCGCCTCCAGAAGGAATATAGAGCACTCTGTAAAGTATGACTTCTTATGTTCAGCTGAATTTTTTTTCTATTATCTGTTATAGTCAGTTCATATCATTTGCATCCTCATAGTGCCTTTTTTTCTCTTTAATATGTTCTTTGTAGTTAGATCTGGCTTGTTTCACTAATGTATACATTTGATGTTTCACTGCAATGTCAGTATATGGTTCAGTTATCTTTTGGCTGTGTTAAGGGTTACTTTTTTTTTTCTTTCATTAGTTTATGGGTCATATTGCCTTATGGATTTGGGATTCTCCATGTTTGTTGTAACTTGTATTCTTGAAAAGATTGATTACTATATTTTTTACCTAATTTGATAGCAATAGCAAATTTATGTGCATTTGTTTAAGAAATGATGCCTCCTTCTGGCCATCCTGGAACTTTATAATTTTTGTCATCTGGATGGTGCTAATAGTGTTATTTGCGCATGTGCAGGAACCAGTTTCTCATGTTGTGGCCCGTCCTTCCCCAAATGACATTCTTGAATGGCGTAAGTTTATTTGCAACTGACTATGTCCAAATACGCAAAATTCCTTGTACCCTCAAAATTTTATTATTTATCTCCCGAAGTCCACACAACAAATCATTACATTCGGAAAAAACCTATAACTCTCTCTATTGAAATTTTAACTTCTCTCTCTGTTGAATCCTTGGTGTTTCTCTCCCTAGAAAACAAAATTATAAATAAAAAAAAATGATGATGGCTCTGTATTCTTATGGCTGTGTGAAAGTCTTCTCCTTCAAACCTTGAATTGAGAATGTACGGTTTGAGCGCACCTTGTCCAACAAGTTTTTTTTTAATCATTATTTGTTATATCTCATGTTTCAGATTACGTGCTGGAGGGAAGTGAAGGAACACCTTTTGCAGGTTTGCCTCCCCAACCCCCCTCCCCCTTCCCTTTTCCTTTTTCTTTATTTGGTGTGTGCTATTGCATACTGAAGATAAATTAGTCATCTGTTGCACTGTTCTTGTGATTATCAGGTTTGATATCAATGCTTATATATCTTTGAAATTTGTGCTACTCATTATAGGTGGATATTACTATGGAAAGATCAAGTTTCCTCCAGAGTATCCGTATAAACCACCAGGAATCAGGTATCTACTTTTTGGATGCCAAACTTCGCTGGAAAAGCTAGTTTTGAATACTTATAAGAAATATTTTGTCTCTGATTATGCAATTGTTTTCTGTGTACATTTACTTGGTCGATTCTACTTTTTACTTATTACACTGTCCTTCCTGTCTTTAGCATGATTACTCCCAACGGACGATTCATGACTCAGAAGAAAATTTGTTTATCTATGAGTGATTGTAAGTTTTATAGAGTCCTTTTCAAAGAGAATGTTTCTTGTGCGTGTGTTTTTTATTTAATAACTAATTTCATGTCTACCTATGTTCCTTTGCAGTTCATCCTGAAAGTTGGAATCCAATGTGGTCTGTGTCAAGGTTAGACACATTTGGGTTATGAAGGAACTTGTTTTGCTATGTTACTCAATTTGATGTGCTGTCTCTTTGTTAGAAAGTTGCTATTATTTATGGAAATTATTGTGGTAAGTTGTAATTTCACTAACGTCTGTTCTTCACAAATGCAGCATACTTACAGGGCTTCTTTCATTCATGGTGAGTTGAGTGTGGCTCTTTGGTATACTTTCTCTTTCTTTTAGGATTCTATCCTACTAGAATCTTAATTCGTTTGGATAGGGCTCAGTACTGGGACCTGCATTTTTGTTTAAAAATAAATTTGATTTTTATGTCCCCTCTTCTGAACTTTTAGTAGTTCAGGCAATCTTTTTATGTTGTAACATGTATTTTATCTGTTTAAATTTAAAAATTCTTCTTTAGCTTCAATTTCTGTTTTCTCATGCAGATGGACAACAGTCCAACTACTGGCAGTGTGAACACTACTGCTGTTGAGAAGCAACGTTTGGCAAAGGCTTCTCTTTCATTTAACTCTAAGAAGTAAGTCCCACCACATTTTCTTCTAATTATATAACATTGTTCAGACAGACACCGCCCTCTTTCGTTTTAATTAATGGCTTTGCTATTTTGGGGGGGGGGGGGGNGGGGGTTTCTTCTATGTGATATACTTGTGTTGTCTGACAATTTTTTTTTTGAAACAGTCCAACATTCCGGAAAATGTTTCCAGAGTATGTGGAGAAGTATAACCAGCAGCAGCAAAAGCTTTCAGAGCAGCGTATTCAAGAGCAGGTGTCACCTCAGCCATCTCAAGAAAATTCGAGGCATTTGTTGGAAAAGGTTAATGATTCTACAGGAGGTATGAAGAGAGTGGATGCCCCAGGGAAAAACAAAAAGCAGTTATTCCCAACCTGGATGATGTTGTTGCTCATTTCTGTCTTTGGAATAGTAATGGCACTGCCTCTGCTTCAACTTTAATTTCTTACAGCCCAAATAGAAAATTTATTGAGGGTCCGTGAGTGGTTAAAAGCTTTTGCAAGTCGTGGGACTTGCTCCAAATACTCCTTAGGTTTATCTTGTATCTAATATAATTTTGTATAGGAGGTTGATACTTATGGTCAGTTGAATCTATTAGCTGATGTTTTTCCTTCTATGTCAATGTTCAAACATGAAGTGCATGTGATGTTGTTTTTACAATACTGGTGTTTATGTTTGGACCATTGGTTGGTGCTCAAGCCTGCAAATTGATGCTTTCACATCATTGTTTTTATTTTTATTCCTTTAGCATTTTTTCTTATCGCGCCTTAATTATAAACATAAATGGTAGAATTTTGTAAAGACCAAAATAACATTTACGAAGTTAGAACGTTTCTTAATAGTAATATTTCTTTTTTACATGTTAAGCGGGTTTTTTTTTTATGGAATTTTCAAGTAGTGCAATTTTTTGTTATGTTGGTTTTTTATTAAAGGATTATGTGAAAATGCGTTGAAATTTTGTAGATTATTTTGTAATTGGGCAAAAACCTCATATGATGTTACTGTAAAACCTCAGATCACTTTGGTTCATATCTCTTCAAAGTTTGAAAAGGTAGCAATGTTATCCCTTCATTACATTGACCGTCCAATCATATATTAACTTCCATCCTATCTATATGGAAGATAGATATCTACATAAGCTAAACTAAAAACTCATTCTTGCAATTAATTAAATATAAAAATGACGGCCCAACAAAAAAGAAAAGAAAAAAGAGGGCCAATGCTTTCGTTCACGTAGAATATGTAGTCGGCCTTCCTCTAACTCGCATGAGTCTCAGAGATCGTGGAAGCTATGACCCATTTTCGTGCTCCCTATCTGTGTCTAGATCCAGCACCTACCATACAGACATGCAGTTGATACTTCCAACGTTCCTGGTAAGTAAACTACTTATCTCCTGCATTTCCTGGCTCCTTCTCTCTGTTTAACTTGTGCTGTTCTCTTATAATATCATTCATGTCACAGTTTTTTACAAATTTTTCAACTGAAAAACTGAACCATTTTGATCATAAATAACATGTATTGAGCGTGGCATTAAACTGTGATGCATGCTTTGGCAATATTTTGATTGATTAGGACGTACGGATTTGGAGGACTAGTATTGATCTAATATTTGGTGGATGCCATATTTACCGCATTGAATATCCAACCTGTGGTTTTGTAGTTTTGTAGTTTTGTGATCATCTTGGCTTATTTGTGGATAATGTGTTGCAGCCCACCAAAAACCCATAATCACAACATTTACAAGAATTTTCAATGAGACATCTGAACCGTTGGGAGAGTCGCGTGCAAATCCCGTTTGGAAGCGTCAACTAGAAATCAATTCACGGAAAATAGGCACATTGTTTGCCCAACTCAACAGCAGGGGCATAACTAAAAATGATGCTGATAAGATTGTTCAGCTATGCCAGGCATTGGATAATGATCATAATGTTGATTTTGACACTCTCCTGCAAAACCAGGTAGAGAAATGGAAACTTCAAAACTTGTAATTTATTTTGGTACACCATTAATTGGATGAGCTTTAGTAGTGGTTTCTTTTGTTTCTGCCTGTTAGCTTACCTCTACTAAATTGGTTGAGAGCTTCTGGGTTGATACTTTCAGGCAGATTATCTTGACACGGCGAACAATGTGAGATTACCTTATTTAGATTTCTATCTGGTTCACTTTATGTATTGTGTTTTTTTTGGTATTCAAGGTATTCAGGTACTCTTATATTACTCTTATATTGTGCATATATAACACAATTTGTGGTTTTAGCTAGGGTACTCCCTTTTGTTTAATATAGTTAACTAACTTGATTATGATTGAGATCTGCAAATGTTAAAACTTGTTTGAATTTGTATCCTATTTTATATATAGGAAGTCATACATGTGTAGTGTACTCTAGCTAGCATTTTTGGCCAACACTATTGCTTTCACGAACCTACATACCTAATCTTAAACATGTGGGGTTCCTTGGAAAAGAAGTTACGAAAGGTTTTCAAATCAACATTAAACGCAGACTTTCTCCTTGAAACTTAACAAATTTTTTTGCAAATTTGTGATGTTCATTTTTCAATCTTAAATATCTGCAGAATCAATGGTCCAGAGGCAATGAGGCTATTTGAGAAGAGGATGGGGTTCCTGGTACCTTCTCAGGATGTTTTAAATAGACCCATCTATAGAACCGTGTGGGTTCATACGGGTGGGTGCTCTGAGCAGGTTTTGAAGGACAATTTTAATGCTCACGGTGAAATAGAATCTGTTAGGATGATGACCGGAGGAGCCTTAATAACCTACACAACAAGAGAAGCTCCATATAAGGCAATAAAGAAATGTCTAAGCTGGCACTTATAAAGAAATGCCTGGTAGCAGATGCTTGTTACCGCTACCGAATGGTCTCAGTGCTACTTCTGCCTAGTGTTGGATTGTTTGTTCAGCTTATTTTGATATTTGTCTATCTGGTTCACTTAATGTATGGTATATTTTTATGAAGAAACCAAGTGTTTGAAAACATAACACATCAACATATTCATGTATGGTATTTTTCTATCTGGTTCACTTTATGTATGGTATATATATATGTATGGTATATCTCTTAGGATGACTACCGGAGGAGCAGCTTGTGTAACCTACACAACAATAGAAGGTGCAGAAAAGGCCTGTTTGTTTCACGGATAAATGTAGCAGATGACAATGATAAATAGGACTCTGTTTCTATTGATAGAACCATGAGGTTCGAAAAATAGAGCCACTATCCATTTACATCATCAAGACAAGCAAGTTGACAGTGTATATATATCTTGGCTTTATGACCTTTTCCCAAGTTTTATATGCATATTGCAATGAAGGCCCAAATCCTATTGGTCGAATATATTTGTAAGGACCACGATCCTGTATGTAAACTAATTATCCGAAACTCATTTTAGAGTAAACTAAAAACCCATTAATTTTAGAGTAGAGTATTTGCTAAACTAAGAACTCATTTTGTCTTTGTCAATTCTCAATTCTCTATTGTTAAATGTTTGGATTCATTTTCTACTTTATCTTTCCCTTGTTTCAGCAACTAAACCAATCCTAAGTAATAAGGTTGATAAGTGCAAATAAGAGAATCTTAATAATAATCCATGATTGCCACATGGAATGAGAGCTACAGTATGGCAAAGGTGACGACTTTGGTTAAGTGTCAACTTTAAGTCTTTAATTGCAGAAAAACTAAAACCCACAAAACCCAAAACTTTGATTGCCATGAATCATGAAAAAAGTTACAATTTTAATCAATTGAAAAGTCACATTTTACATGTAAATCTCAGGCTTCAACAACACCCTCGAAAAGGAGAAAGAAGAAAAAGGTTTTATAGTAGGACACTATGTTTGAGATCCACATTCAACCGTGACGTGAGGGATATAGAATAATAGAATAATAAAGTATAACTCTCTCTCTCTCTCTCTCTCTCTCTCTCTCTCTTATTTTTTCTTTAATTTTTTTAACAAATAAGGTCAAGCACTGCAGCCCCTTTTTACACGCCATGAATGGAGGAAGAGATTCACTACCATTTCCCTCCCAAACTTTTAACCAAGCAAACAAAGCCTCAAAGTCCCCGAAACATCCGCTGCATTTGTCGCACTCGTGCGTGACCTAGTCCTCATGACAAAAGGTACGTATCTTCCAATTTCTTTTTTTCTTTTTCTTTTTTTGGTGGGGTTGCTTAATTATGTTACAAGACTCTAGGACTACTGTTAAGAGTCATAAACTATAATTAATATTCATTAATGTTTGCCACCTTCTAACCTTTGCCTTAAAGTGATGATACGTTTGGTTTTCAAGTGCAAGTAGGTATCTGATTACTCTTCCTAAATTCTTATTCTAATTTCTGAAAGTTGCTATGCGTGTGAGTGAGCTGTTTTAAGTATATCCATATATATATATCTATCTTGCCCATGCTGTGTGTCCCTTTCGGTTCATATATATTGATGCTTGCTTTCAACCTGGTCCTGTTTTCTTCACCATTATAGAAGGAAAAGCTTAAACACTGCCATTTCAACTACCATTACCATTTACCAAGGATCGATACAAAACACCTCGTGTGGGCCCCACAGGGGATCCCACAAACTTCTAATTTGTGGGAATCCCACAATGGATCCCTCCTGATATACATATATGGATAATATATATGTATATCTATCTATCTTGCCCATGCTGTGTGTCCCTTTCGGTTGATATATATTGATGCTTGCTTTCAACCTGGTCCTGTTTTCTTCACCATTATAGAAGGAAAAGCTTAACACTGCCATTTCAACTACCATTACCATTTACCACCAATGTGATCTTTAACCTGCAATTTGATGTGGGTTTCTTTCTTATATAAGAGTTGTTGGCCTTTGCCTTTCTGATCAATCAATGCATGTAAAGTAGAATATGGACCACTGTATTGTTAAAAGATCATAATTCTATTTCAAAGAGTTCTGCTTATTCTTGTAGGCAGATGAGAATTTGGTTTCGATCATTTTATCTTCTTTAAAAGTCAGAAATTGCAAATTCTCCTATCCTTCTTCCTCTTTCTTCTTACATCTAGCTTGTTATTTGGCTGATAAAGTTTATAATTGTGGGCTTGCAATTTTTGGGCAACTATGAAGAAATCTCCTGTGCATCCAAAGTATGAGATGGATCATGATGGCACTGGATTTGATCCTCAGGCTGACTTTTATCAGGTTAGATGACTTGATGATTATGAAGTTGTATTCATATATACTCCTTAGTATCATAATGTTGAAGAGATTATAATATTCTGAACATTCTCCTTCAAGGACATAAAACTACTTTAATTTGTTGCTATTGTGTTGTACATGCCTACCTGGTTAGGCATAAAATCTAGGTTTGTCACTTTTTTGGCCTGAAAAAAAAAGTTTGTCATTCTCACTCATTCAATGTCAAACAGATAGCCCTAGCCCTTTAATCTTCTACCTGATGTAACAAACTAAACATTCTCTTTGCTTTTGGTGAAAAAAAAAACATTCTCTTTGCTTATTTTATCTGGTTTTAACTGTGATCAGTTTTTGGAAGAAGCAAAACACTATGCAATAGAAGCAGACTTCCAGAAATCGTCAACCTATCCAGAAGAAGCTGTAGAAAGAACATTGGGCCAAGAGAAAAAGAAGAAATCATGGAAAAAATTTCTATTTCCGTGGTGGAAAGGCAACAAAATGAACAAAACTATCATCAAACCAACTACCAAATCTCATGTTCCTAACACAAGACCGGCTACTGTTTCTGGTCCTGTACATGGCACTGGCAAGGCTATGGATGGCAGGCAGCAACGTCCAACATCCGGGCCTATAACCAGTCTGTTCAACCCCACAAGGAAAGCAGATAATGCAGCACCTTATATGAGTCTTGCCAAGCTTGGAAGCCCTCAAGTTGTTCAAACCTATGGGCCTCTATATCTGGTAACATAGAACATTATGAAGAAGTTTTCAGTAGACAATTGAATCTTAACTTTTCTGCATCATGGAGGATGTTGAACTGATTCATGGGATTATGATAAGTTTTGATGACAAGAACAAGAATTGAAGTCTCTATGACCATTTGCTGAAATACAATGAACTTCAAAATTCTACATGGACTGTGATGGGAATGCAGCTGGGTCATCAAATGGAAGATATTGGAATTTGAGCTATCTAGCTGAATATTTCAATCATCAAGTTTGTAAAAAGGTTACAGAGAGATTGTTCCTTAGGTGTTATGTAATTATGTTTCATTGTGAGATTGCTAGGAAACTGAAAGAATATTCCTTGATAGCCAAGTCATTTTCACCTTCAATTGATTTCCTCTCTTATGGTTTATCAGTAATCAAAAGAAGCAATTATATATGAAGTAACTGAGGAATTAAGGATCTCAGGTTTCTCATTCCTTTCTTTGATAAAGATGAGGCAAGAGAACTGAATTTCCCCTACAATTGATTTTCCGGAGAAGCGAAAACTACACACATGCCCTTGATTATATTAATCAAACCAAAGCAGGGCATCTTAAATCGTGCTGGACAGTGTTTTTGATGTTCTATTTCATTCAATCTTCAACTACATCCTCCTTATAATTTCTCTATTCATATTTCATGCTGAGCAGTTTGGAAAGAAATAACTTTTATCCCATTTTTAATAACGAACCGAACTTTTAAGAGGGAACTATACTCACCCCACAAAGCCTCATTTTAGTCATATACAATACTCTGCTTCTGCTACCAGAGATCAAATGTCTGAGGTCATCCAACTCGCCTTTATGCGATGAATATATGGCATGGACAACTTGAGGGATTTTAATATATCTAAAGTGCTTACTTCATACATTTGCCGCTGTTATTTTTAATAGGTGCTTTTTGAAAGAGCATCAGCATCCCAAAAACTCATGCCTACTAATACTATTACTCACATGACAAACCACTTAAGATGATTTTAGGTACAAATTGCATCAAGAACCTAACTATGTGTGGATCACAACCCTTTTTCCCAGTTGTTTGGTTTCAGAAACTGATAGCATATAACCATAACATACAATGTTGATTACAGAAAATGAAGTACTGTGCTCTTTACATTTTCCCTTTTTAAAATTCACTGAGGAAAGAACTTCTGAGCAGGATGATTGATGTCAAAGCCAGTAGGCATTCCAAAACCTAAATTCTATTGTCAAAGAGATAATATACCAACAGAGACAAGACATTGCCAAAGAGAGAATTGATTCAGTTTTGAGCAATATCAGAACATCAAGTCAGACGCACCTGCTAAACTGCTAAGTGTAAAAATCCCAGACTCCAAGTGCACAATACTCATCGTATGCTAATATAATCTAGAAATGAATGGAATCAAGGAAAATGTCCTCATTTATAACCAAACAATATAAAGCTAGGAAATTTAATCAGTTTCCTTTCTTCATTTTGGTAAAACAAACAAAGGGTTTAAGGTATCAAACCCATAATAAGAAAGAGTCAAAGACTACCCTTATATTTTTGCTATGAGAGGTTCTACAAAATCACAATATACATTCAGCTCAAACAATTGTTCGAAGTCTGTTTTGAAGTGAGAAATATAAATTACAAATTTAGTGAATAACACTGTAGAGATCTCAAGCTCCGTCTCTTGATTACCTCTCCAAGAATAAAAGAACATTGAGCAAATTGACATGGAGATGTTCATGTTCATGTTCATGTTCATCTCCATAAGAACCGAACCAATTCTCAGGGATGCAGGATCAGACATCTATCAGACCCTCTCAAACAACAAACTTTCATCACCAAAATCTTTTCTTCCAAATCTCCCTGTTCCAAGTAGCTATCTCTTTTATCAAATATGTGCATAATATATAGAAGCGCTAGCTGCTGCTTTTACTAACTCTGTCCT
Organism: Purshia tridentata; assembly: GCA_003254885.1. NCBI lineage: Eukaryota > Viridiplantae > Streptophyta > Magnoliopsida > Rosales > Rosaceae > Purshia > Purshia tridentata. The sequence goes on from QANT01001196.1 coordinate 21,503, forward strand.
CTCCCTACTTGTTGTTCAACATCAACAGAACTGGGACTGCAGGAACTAATCCTTCTATCTCTGCTTAAAAGCCTCTTAAGTGACCTCAACCTTGTCGGCGGCACAGGCGACTTCAAGTCCTCGTCGGAAAACCTGTTGCCGGAAGGCGAAGGCGATGGCGAAGCCAGTGAGTTCTCACTGGGGATATCAATCACCAACATTCCATCTGTCCTGCTAGTAGCAGCTGAAGATGAAGAAGAAGAAGAAGGACAAGGTGCTTGAGATGAAGGACCTTCCTCCAAACCCGAACCCGGTCCAGAGCTCACCCGGGTCTGGTTCCCCCAAAACAACACATTTGTGGGGAAATTCGGAGACTCCAAAGAAAACCCAGATGCCAAACTCTCAGCTGGTGATTGAACACTGCTCTCTGCCAATGCAGGAGCAGTGGAATCGACCGAGACAGAGACCGAGCTCTCCGGAGCCACAGGGTCTCTACAAAGTGGACACGTGGAGTGGGACTGGAACCACATGTCTATGCAGTCAACATGGAAGCCATGGTTGCATTTCGGGAGCAGCCTGGCCTTCTCACCCTGCTCAAGTTCAGAGAGGCAAACCGCGCATTCGAGCCCGTCTTTGAAGTCCTCTGAACGAAACACCAGCACAGGCAGAGACTTGAGGACCAAAGGATCGAGCCCTCTTCGCAGGGTGGCAATGGGAGGGTCTTGGCCCGGAGCAAAGACAAAGCGGCGGCGGCGGCGGCGGCGGGTTTGGTGAGCAGAAGAGGGGATGTCCTCAGAGCCCCACCAGTACCATTTGGCGTAGAGGTGGAGGCAGAGGACGAACACCACCACCAAGAAGAGGACTAGTACGGCGATCATCATGATCTTTCCGGTGAGCTGAACCGCCGCTGAGTCGTCCAGTGATTTAGCAAAAGGGGTTGAGTCTGACATTGTTGTTGGTCCAAAGCAAGAGTCTTTAGCTCAAAATCCCAAGAAAGGAATTGGGTTTCTGAGAAAATGAGCAGAACCCAGATGAGAAATGATGTAGAATTTGGTTTAATGGTAGATGAAACAAAGACCGGAAAATGATGCTTAAATATGCGCAAAGAGGCAAAGTGGAAGAACAAGTTGGACTTTTTCTTTGAGGAATTTGAGAGGAAAAATCTTGTGAATAGAGAGGTAGGCAAAGACCGGAGGGAGAGAGAGAGAGAGTTGAAAGAATGGAGGCTACTCCACTTCGGAGGACTCAAACCAACGACTAGGACTTTTTTCTAGAGGTGAAAAATAAAAGAAGACGACGGCATCGATTCATTCATAATTCATTGGGTCCAAATAAGAGGTTAGAAAGCAAAGACTTGACACCCCAAAACTCACGTCACTTTCCAACTCTTCCTCGCATCTGCTTCTCAGTGCCTTCCTTCTTCACGCCTTTTATGGCTTTTTTTTGTCACTTTTGAGTTTTAAATTGTAGCGAATTCGTCTTTCATACAGTATTTATATGATATGTAAGTTAATACATTTCGTGATGAAAAAGTTATATGAGAGTAGTAGAAAAGTGAATTTGTCAACATTTAAGAGTAAAAAACTCATCTGCATATTGTAGAATTAACTACAAATTCCTAGTTTTCCTTTTGTATTTTCAAGTCAATACTATTAGCAAACATGAAGAGGGTCATAGCTCAGATGATAGAGCATTCATCTCCACAACCACGATACACAATAGTTCAACTCTCTTGAATAACATGACCCCTTAAGCTAATTAAGCTTAGACTCGAATTTGATTGAGCACATGTGGGCTGCTAGAATTAGATTGTCAATGCTGCAATGGTGGTTTGAGTTGGTGGTGAGTGTAAATTTAACGAACAAAACTGTATATTTGAACCCCAAGTGTCCAATTTTGGTGGACAATGTTTGTTTGTTCAACACCTTCCCATACGGCAGAGGAAAGTGATTTTATGAAAAATGAAAGCATGGGGTGAAAAATTTTCAGATTATTAGAATATTAGGAAACACTACAGTACAGGGGTGGGGTCTGTCCAAGCATTGTCACATGGATTATGATCGTATGTTAACTTCAAACTTCAACCACTGTTTTAACGCAAATCTCAAGGCAAATTTCACCTAAACCCCCCAACTCCTATCCGAAAAGTTCGCTGATCAACAGCTGCTTTTGATGTTGGAGTCAAAATATTTTTGACTTTGTTCCTCTCTCTTCTTTTTAAACGATCCTTTCAGTCCTATGTCTTAAAGTATCATTCAAATTTTCATAATTTCAGCAGGGGCAATTAATCTTTGAAAATAAGGTACGAGGTAATAGCGAAACCCACGCTGCATGTAGGCGGAGCATAACATTTAAATTTACATAATCTACGTAGTTTGTAAGTGATTATACGTATTCATAATTTATAATAAAATTGTTTATCTAAATAGAAATACAAAAGTGAACAAAGATATCAGCTTTGTTTGTAAAAGTAAGTGAATAAATCTTGCATTCGTGCATATTACAAAGCTATATATCCAAATGGAAGCCCTACATGACCAAAAAGAAAATACAAGCATTGCATGAGCGTTGCTGATCAAGTCTTGCCATCAATCCTCCTATCAGCCCCTGCCATTTGCCATAATTTTGGGCCTTGATTGGCATTTAGAATTTATATATACTCATCATCACACTCAAGTAAATGAGAATGAATGCTTGGACAACATGATTGGTTTGAAATGATTTTTCTTCCTCATTAATTATAGCCATTCATTGGGTAAAGCAAAAACATGCACATACAGAAATCAGAAATGAGTGCCACATTTTGTTTGTTGATAAAGTGTCTGAAAGAAAACAGATATATTGAGTAATATATATGGCAAGAAAGTTGCTGCTACTACTATCATTAATATGCCACCGGGCCGCAAGGCTTTATATAAAAGCTCCAGCCTGACTTGGTAATCTGCACATATTTTTGTTTTTTATTGTTGTTCCAATTCACCCAAAAAAAAAAAAAAAAAAAAGAGAGTAAAAGTTGATGGCCCTGCTGAAATTCTGAACAAATCTGGAGCTTAATTTCATATGGCTCATAAAGTTTTGATTGAGCAGATCTCATAGAACATCTAGGTATATATGTATACTCATTCCATACAGCAACCATATCATTGTTTTACTTTTGTGTCTTACAAGGGAATAAAAATCAGAGATTATGAAACTGCAAGTTGTACAAATTTTGACAGTGAGTGAATTAAAGTAACTACTAATTCAGTAATATGTTAGGAACTTGATAACCAGCAAGAACAGGTAATAGGTGAAAGAGAATGAAGAAAATGAAAAGCTCACATTTGTATTTATCATTACAGAAATGCAATGAACATAGTGATCATTTGGCAAGTAAATATGAATAGTTTTAACACCATTACCTCTCTAAAACTATTCATATTTACTTTCAGTCTGGAATTAATTTATGCACATCAGCATGAAAGCAATGGCTGCTGCATTCGGGGAGTATCCGAAAATTTTGTTTTGGGGAGACTAGGTTGAGAGGCACAATCTGCATCAAGATTGCCACCAACTTCTTCACCCTCACTTACTCAGCAGCCAAAATGATCAGCTCATCAAAAATACTAGCAGATAAGGAGCCAAAAAGCCAATATGGTTTTTTTTTCTGGACCTTTTTAGGCCTCCACTTAACCAAAAATAAAAAAACCAATATGGTTGAATATTCTCTGAGCTTTCTTTGATGTTGATGTACTTTAGGGGAAGTCTGGAATATCAATAGCTTCTGTGCTGATAAATATATGTTGAAGTTGACTAGAAAGCCGCCAGGGGCCCAGGCTTTTGATTGTTTGGAGAAAAGTCAACAATTACTTGGAGGTGGACACTATCTATCTATGTATCCACAAAATGAATGTAATTAATGCCACCCATAAAAAATTTACAACATAATTATCCCGTGAAGCTTAAGAATATGACCAAAATACATGGTTTCTGACCAGGGAAAAAAACAAGTCTGACCCAAAATTAGAAAGCTCAACTTGTTGGAAGATACTAGGACTTGTAGAATGCATATATAAATGACCAAATTTAGGAGCCCTGTAAAGTCAAGTGTCATGGATGCCAAACCAACCGTTGATTCAAACATTTGACCATTGCGGCTATATGTCTCATCTTCATTCTTCCACCATGCTTATAATACAATTCACATGCATTTGCATTCTTAAATATATATAGTTAAATGATACTCGTGAACTTAGGGGAATTTGGAGACTTTTTGCATGATGTCTTTGCTTCAAAACATTCATGTGATCAATGCTTTCCTTGTTAAAACTAGAATAAAAATTCAAATTGAAAAGAATCTGGGAGGAGTAGGAGTACTAGTCAAGATAAAAAAGTACATACAAATTAATATTAATCTCAAAATCTTTTATTCATAGTATTACGAAGAATGGTAGCTTGATGTTGCGCAGCCCCTTCAATCTTTTTTTTTTTTTTTTTGGCCCCNTTTTTTTTTGGCCACAGCCCCTTCAATCTTTGTTCTAAGAAGGTGTCTGAAAAAAATTAACAAATCTTAACTTTGCGACTTTAGATTCTCTCGATCTCTCTTAACATACCTCCTTGCATGTGACATCACTTAAACCAAAAAAAATTGATAAAGAGGCCCAATATTTTATAAACCATTATAAAAGGCTTGAATTTTAAAATGATGAGATTATATCTCTCAACAGTCTGGGGATAACTCTATGGTAAATCATCAATTTTAAGAACTAGATTTGGGTTTGAGCCTAGACTTAATATTGTATTCCTTTATTTCTCAGAAGTTAGATAGGTGAAAAAAGCATGCTGACCCGTTTTAAACGCAAGGTTGGACTATCACAATTATTTTAACATATCCAGAATAATATGTGATAGTAATCTCATCTAAAACTAAAACACAACTTATCTAATTTTATATGAATTCAATCGACCTAGTTGGTTGAGAATAAAAACTCTTTCACAACACACTCAAATTAGAACCCTCTCCCTCTCCTGTAATCCAAAAGAAACTTGTCTAATTATACCAACTTACTATAGATCTAGTGGTATTTTTCTCTGTAATTTTGGAGAGTTTCAAGTTCGAAACCTCCCTCCCACTGGGACCAAGATCAAATTAATAAAAAAAAAAAATCAAATCATTGGATTATATTGGAAAATTCCACGTTACAAACTACAAAGTATAAGATCCATAAGCCCACTTTTGAATACAAATGGGCTACATGCCCATAACATAATGGCCCAGCTGAACAAATTGGGTTGGGCTTAATCCAGATAAAAATATCAGCTCGGCGCCGACGTAGCCACAGCCATAGGGGTGAATATGAAATATCAAATGGGCTTGCATTTCACGTTTCAGTGAATTCGTTATCCACCTCCCTGCAACTGTTATCAGTGTGGTATGTTTCGTGTGTGAGACTGTGTGGCTCTCTCGCAGTGACACAATCTGTGTCTCTCCCTTCTTCCCAGAACCCATAATCTCAATCCACCCACCTCGCTTTTCTTCTTATGCTTCTGAGTTTCTGCTTGACTAACTCGTCCTGAAATGCTGCTTCTGCTCTCTGTCTCTGTTGAGCTTTTGTTGTTGAGTTTGGAATTGGCTGAATGAGCTCCCATGTCTTCACTCGGTACTCAAATTCAATCTCTTCCTTTGTTTTGTTTTGTTTATTTTTGTTTTTAGATCTGTGGGTTTATAGTTTTTGAAGCCTTGGTGTTAAATTCAGTGAACTACTTATAACTTTTTCACTGTGTGATTAGATCGCTTCCTCATGTCACTGAGAGCTTTTCCAAGGCACATGCAGTACTTAACTTTCAGAATTTTAGTTCCATGAATTGCCCAACAACCCTTTGTTAAAGAACTTGTATTGTGTAGCTAGAGACATTTTGTGCGTGTGCGTGTGTGTGTGTGTGTGTGTGTGTGTGTGTGTGTGTGTGTGAATGTTCTATTGTCAAAAGGACTGATTTTTATGCAAAAACCTCTTGCTGATAGTGATATTTGTTGAGGCCTTGAGGGTATCTTTTATATATCTCTATTTGTTAGCAGAGATTGCTGTTGCACAGCCTGCCTTCCAAAATCATTTGGGTACACTCAGGGCTCAAACCCCTCTTCATGGTAAAGTAATTTCAAGTCCATTCACCTTTGGAAATCACAAGAAACTGTTTTCTGCTTGGAAAGCCTCTGACATACCTAGAAAATTGAACTTCAACTTGGGGCACATTAAAATTCCTAAGGGTGGACTCTTGATTAAGGCAGTTGCTACTCTTGAATCCAAAAGTTTGGTTCAGAATGAAAATGCACACATGGATTACAAGACTTCACAGCTGGATATGGATTCGAGTTCCTGGACAATGAAGCCTAAGACTTCAAGTGAAGATTCCGGAGAATTGGATGAGAGGGAAAAGTTAAGGCGAATGAGGATTTCTAAAGCAAATAAAGGGAACACGCCATGGAACAAAGGCAGGAAGCACAGTCCGGGTAAAGATATGCTCAATTGCTCATCTAATCTGGCTCTTGTGTTATCAATCTGTATCCTTTATGCTTACTATACTCTAAATAATTAAATATTTGTTCAAATATTGCAGAAACCCTTCAGCTGATCAAAGAGAGAACAAGACTTGCAATGCAGGATCCTAAGGTGATGTCATGTAAGAATAATTTTACATGTTCCTTTAGAATGATCTTAATACATTTCGAATAAAATATTTATCATGAGTAGAGCTAATAAAACTTGTTTCGTATGTAACCTTAGACCATCTACTTTGTATTGAGACATATAAGGTGGTTACTTCTCTATATTCCATTCAGTTCATGCATTCTACTTAAAGTAAAAATTTTGGCCAGTCTAGTTGGTTGCCAAACCTTATCTCTTTGCATTTATTGGTCGCACACTTTAAGGCTAGGGCACATCTCTTGATCTTCTTCCTAATTCTTCTCAAGTTACGAATGATATTACTATTTTAAAGATCATTGACATCTCATGCTAGTGCCAAATATTTGTTATATCCAATGATCTTTCCCCAAGTATAAAAATATCGTCTACTCCTCTGCTTTCTAATGGCCAGGCAAGTTGGTCTGTATCCATATGCAGAAACAAATTATCGTAGTTGATTGGGATCACTTACTAATGCTTGATCCAGTAAATAATCTATTACACTCACTATAATAAATTTGTGACAACAGTTTATGAGGACAACAGTTTATGTAATTATGAGATGATGGTAATTATATACATAAAATTATTTGGAAAACGTCAAAGTTGTTTATTCTACTAACAAAATTTGCCTACGCAGGTCAAAATGAAGTTGGTTAACCTTGGACATGCGCAAAGGTGGGTATGCCTTGTTCTGTTGATTAGGACTTTAAGTTTTACCATAATCATCTTCATTACCTAAATTCCTAACTTAAACAGTCTTATTTTTGGTCCTGAGTTGGCTTGTTTTATGGTCTTATCAGATAGAAGTCTGAGATTGTAAATTTTAAATACTTTTCTCCCATCCCATATACATTACAAATACTCTTTCCTCTTGTTGATCATACAGTCAAGAGACAAGAAAAAAAATTGGGCTTGGAGTGCGAATGGGGTGGCAAAGGCGGCGTGAAATGCTATCAGTGCAGGAAAATTGCTGCTTTGAATGGCAGAACTTAATTGCTGAAGCCTCTAGACGAGGCTATGATGGTGAGGAGGAGCTATTATGGGATTCCTACAAGATCATAGATAAACAGCTTAAAGAGGAGTGGTTAGAGAGTGTTGAACAAAGAAAAATAATGCGTCGGCCAAAAGGAAGCAAGAGAGCACCCAAGTCTCCTGAGCAAAGGAGGAAGATCTCTGAAGCAATCTCTGCAAAATGGAATGATCCTGTAAGTGCAAATATTGTAATTTTGAAAGGATCTCGTCGGTATTAATCAATTTGTCCTCTTTGGTGCCTTCTAATAAAACTTTTCTCCCGTCTAAATTTTTGCAAATACGTATCATTACAAGCTCTCCTTCCAAATGTTTTTTGGACTTCTCAATGCCAAGAAAGCTTTGGTTCATATCCTTTTCTGCTGGACCTAAATCCTACAAGGACCTCTGTTATCTCTCTCACCCCTTGGTTCCCTTGCTAATCATAAAAAATTGACAGATTAATTGTGGTGGCTCCAATTTAGGCTACTCAAATGAATTTTCCCTCTTTCCCAAGAAGCCAATTTTCATTTTTCATTCATGCTATTAAAATAGTGCCTACATGATCTTTGTTTATTATATGCCGAGTAATAAGAGCAGGAAACCTGACCCTTTTCTTGTATTTCTTGATATAATTTATATATCAGGGGTACCGTGAACGTGTTTGCTCTGCCTTGGCTAAATATTACGATGCATCATATGGAGCTGAAAGAAAGCCAAGAAGAAGGTCAAGTGGTAGTACAGAGTCCACAAGAAAGTCCCCTGCAAAGAAAAAAGTTACCGAGGAAAACAATTTTTCTAAAATTGAGATTAAAATCCAAAGTCAGCGACAGAGGATGAGGAGAAGGAAAGCACCCTCGTATAAGGATCCTCTGGCGAATTCTAAAATGGAGATGATAAAAAATATCAGAGCACAAAGAGCAGCTGCTGAAACCAAGAAAACTGAAGCCATAGAACGAGCTAGGTAAGCTCATATTGTGTACTTATTAGAATTGAGTATACTTTAGGTACTATTATAATGGAAATCACTAGCCTGCACAATCAGTTCATTGATTTGCGAACAAGCTATTTCATGATTTCTGTATAATGTGGTGTCTTTGCTCATAAATTTAAGCCTTGTTTCACATAATGTCAGTCAACTTGTAAAAAGCATTATATCCCTCCTTATTTTGATTGCTGTTTGATCAGCTGTCATGAAATTATGCAGGCTATTGATTGCTGAAGCTGAGAAGGCAGCCATGGCCCTCGAGGTTGCTGCAACAAAGAGCCCCATTGCTCGAGCTTCCCTCATTGAAACCCGGCAGCTTATAGCCGAGGCAATTAAATCAATTGAATCTATAGAGACAGCGCAGGTCTCTTCCCATGAGAATGAAGACCCTTTAGCCGCATCAAATGAAGTGATTAGCCAGGGTGAGAAGGAAACATGTGCTGGGATTGAGGGTCTGACTGAAGCAGATAATGGAAAAGTAAATGGCACCCAAAGCTTATCACCAAGTGAAGATGATGACTTTGGCTTTGACAAGGTCACCTTGCTGGATATGCTGAATGGTGAAGAGGACCTTCCCCCAATGAGCCCCAGTGGCTATGGTTTGCCTTCTTTTAGTTTCGAGAATCTAATAAAGCAATCGGATTCAAGAGATCAAGCCGACCAATTAGAACAAAATGGGAACAATGAATGCACAAAAAACCTTAGCACAGTCCCAGCAGAAGAGGAAACTTCTGATCAATTAGAACCAAATGGGACCAAAGTTCAATCCCAGCAAGAGGACATGGCTGACCGATATGAACCAAATGGGACCAAAGTTAAATCCCTGGAAGAGGAAACGCCTGACCAACTAGAACCAAATGGGACCGAAGTTCAATCCCAGCAAGAGGAAACACCTTCTGAATTGGTTACTGTAACTAAAAAGTGGGATCGGGGGAGGCTCATTGAAGTAGCAGAATAAGCTTAGTACTGGTACTTGAAACACCACAAACTGTGAAGCAACTTTTCTTCTAAATTTTTTGAATGCATGAGGCATGTCATGATCACATCTGCTTCTACCAGACAGCACCGCTGTCTTACTTCACACGTAAGGTTGGCCACTGCTGTTAGAGTTTGAAAGTAGAATTAGAGTGGATATCCATCAGTGCCAAGTGCCAACAAAGAATTGAATTTGTAGTCTTATTTTACATTGAATGTAGATTCTATACATTTACATAGTCTGTAATATGTTGTATTTTACTTCCAAATGCAGCCTCGTTTTGTTTTTTCGGACAGAAGCCTCCTTTTGTTTTTTTGGACAGAAGCCTCCCTTTGTTTTACCAGATAGTGAAGGGCAAATTTTGTGAACACTATTATATTCTCCCTCCCCCTCCCTCTGTCTCTCTCACACACAAACACAAACACAAGTATTAAGTGTATACACAGAGGCAAATGCACATTGCGAGCTAGGGAAGCATCAGTAAATTACAACTTTAAGATCAATATATACGACATGAACGATAATGATGGTAAATTAAGTAGCAGGAGGGTAGATGCAATCCGAGCGGTTGATTCCAGAGTCTACGGTCTTCTCCACCTCTGTCTTCTTGCTTTCTTTCTCCTCTTCCCCTTTCTTTACTTCCTTGTCTACTTCCTTCTACAAAACACAAACAGACCCCATAAAACATGAAGGATGGGGTGTCAAACATTCAAAGCTCCTCGTCTCTGGCAGATATTCATATGCTGATATATATATATATATGCTTAAAAAAATGCATATACAAGGAATTGCATAAGATATTAAAAAATATGAAGATGATGAAGATGAGCGGTGCCATGCATGAAACAGATGAAGGAAACAAAATATAACAGACGTTGACGATGGTCTCAGTGGGAGGCAGCCTATGTCCATGAACAGCAGCCCGGTTGGGCGCTTTGGTTACCATAAGGCGCAACAGCTCTGGCTTCTTATTAGCCCAACTAGCACTGCCTGCAGTTGCACTACTAGTAATGCCTCCAAACACAAATCTTGCCTGCATCTTCTATAATCCCACCTTCCCTTCTTCTCAATCTTCCTTTTCTAATAGGAACAGGAAACCCAAGAAATGGCAATATTCTCATCATCAGACATGAAATCAAACTCATGTCAAACTAAAAACAAAGAAATTGGAAAAATCAAACTCATGTCATCTACAAGGACTGCCACATGTCTTCTTAACCACACGTGTCGCCCAAGTGTTTAAACCATTATTTTAGTTTGTTGACGTCAATAGAACTTGAACCGAACCCATGTCATTGTGATTAATATGTATTTATTACGTAAATTATTTTCTAGGCCAAAGATTACTATTTTTTATCTCTATACTTTGGGTTAAGTTGCACTTTGATCGTGCAAATTGAATTTGTATATTTGTAGAATTATATTTTTGTTAGTGTTGCAATCGGGTTTAATTCATTAAGACCATTAGTATTTTAGACAAAAAGTGCTGATGTGGCATCACTTTGAATCTACACTAATGAAAACACAATCCTAAAACGTGTAAATTAAAATCACATGACCATAGTGTTACTTGCCAAATTACAAAGACCAAAGTGACTTTTGACCTATTTTCTATATTAACTGTGATCATCAAATAATATGGTTTAAAAAATGTATTTAATACCATAAAACTATTTGTATTAAATGCATTGCTGATCACATGATCACATCTACTTAAAACCTATTTATGCATAGTAAAATCTCTAAACCCGCTATAATATAATCAACTATTTGTCCAGTAATGTCAGAGATATCTTTGTATGGACAAAAACAAGTAGTTGGGCTGGTCTTAGGACCTGAGGCCCAATAACCTGCAAGGTGGGCCGGTAGGAGGTCATTTTCATCCACCGACAGCTACATTTAACATTCCTTCATGATTGGGCTTCCCCTGCCAAATGCGTTTTATTCACTCAATTTTTTCCATCATTGACTCCGAAATCCGATCAAACACGAAGCTAACGAGAAAGCGCTTTTTCCAACCGCTGCTTCAAAGTTCAGTATCAGTGCATCACTCGCAGGCTGAAAACTGACAGCCACATTGCACATTTTGCTTAAACCAAAAGCAAAAGCCAAAAATGGAGAGGTCAGATTCGTCTTCGGACGAAGACGACGATCGCCAAAATCTTATCGAACAGAACGAGAGGAAGCCGCACCAGCTCCCGAGCCCTCGATCCGCCACCACTTTCCACATCGACGACGACCATGTCGACGACCACCACCAAAACCACCACCACCAACTCCGCGAACTACGACGCCGTTTTGCATCGTTCAAGTTCAACGACTTGTTCACCAAGCGCTTCCTCTTCATCTCTGTCTTCCTCCCGCTCATTTTCGTCATCCTCTACTTCACCGCCGACATCAAATCCCTCCTCTTCTCCACCAACCTCTCTCTCCCTTCCGTCGATTCGCTCTCCGACAAGCTCCGCGAGTCCGAGCTACGCGCCCTCTACTTGCTCCGACAGCAGCAGCTCGGCCTCTTCAATCTCTGGAACCAAACACTCCCCAATCCCAATTCCAATTCCAATTCCACTTCCAATAACTCCAATTCCCAAACCCCATTATTTTCGGATTTCGAATCCGCCTTGTTCAGACAGATTTCATTGAACAAAGAGATTCAGCAGGTCCTGTTATCCCCCCACGGCTCCGGCAACTCCTCCGAGGGCTCCGAATCCGGTTACCGGGATCCTAATCTCGGCTATCGGTGTCGAAAAGTGGACCAGCGGTTCTCACAAAGAAGAACAATTGAATGGAAACCCAATTCGAACAAGTACCTTTTCGCCATTTGCGTTTCAGGCCAAATGTCGAACCACTTGATTTGCTTGGAGAAGCACATGTTTTTCGCGGCATTGCTGAACCGGGTTTTGGTTATTCCGAGTCCCAAAGTGGATTACCAGTTCAGTAGGGTGCTGGACATCGAGCACATTAACAAATGCTTTGGCAGAAAAGTCGTGGTTTCGTTTGAGGACTTGGCGGAGGCGAAGAGGAATCACATCCACATTAATAGGTTTATATGCTATTTTTCGCATCCTCAGCCTTGTTATGTGGATGAGGAGCATGTTAAGAAGCTGAAGGGAATTGGGGTCTCCATGAATAAGCTCGAGTCTGCTTGGGTTGAGGACGTGAAGAAGCCGAGCAAGAGGACTGTGCAAGATGTTCAGTCCAAGTTTTCGACTGCTGATGATGTTATTGCTATTGGGGATGTTTTCTTTGCTGATTTGGAGACTGAATGGGTTATGCAGCCGGGTGGTCCTCTTGCTCACAAATGCAAGACTTTGATCGAACCAAGCCGGCTTATAATGCTTACTGCCCAGCGTTTCATTCAGACATTTCTTGGGAAGAACTTCGTAGCACTCCATTTCCGGCGACATGGCTTTTTGAAGTTCTGGTACACTTTTCTTGCCTTTCCCTGTTCATTATTTTATGTTTAGCTCACGCACTGGTAGAGTTAAAAGTACACAAGTAATGTAACATTTTGGCTTATTTAGATGCAATTAGCTGTGATATTGCGTAGGAATACTAGTCTGTCTTGGAGTGGTTAAATGTAAAGGCACAAAGCAATAAGATCCCAACTCTAAAAGTACTGTGAAGTCTGTGATTTCAAGGCATAAAAAAATTGCAGAACTTTTGGGTAGTAAATAACCCTACTTTATTGGACTCCATGTTGGAATAATTAATCTTTTATGGAAGATGTAATGGCTTTGTTTGTCACTGGATAATTTAGAGTGTGATGTCAAAGCATCAGTTTATACTCCAATTATGGTGTGCTTTTTACAAATCAGATTGTGGATCTTGTGGATTATGAAGATCAAGTGTATGTTATTGGCATTTTTGGTCTGGATGTGTCTGTGCTGTGCCTCTAAAATGCTTTTGCTTATTTTTCAGCAATAATAAACAGCCAAGCTGCTTTTACCCCATTCCCCAAGCTGCGGATTGCATCACTAGGGTTGCCGAAAGGGCCAATGCGCCAGTCATATATCTTTCGACAGATGCGGCTGAAAGTGAAACTGGTTTGCTGCAGTCACTAGTTGTCACAAATGGAAAGACTGTACCACTTGTTAAACGGCCTGCACGAAATTCAGCTGAAAAATGGGATGCTTTGTTATACAGACATGGACTTGGGGATGACAGTCAGGTAAGCTTATGCAACCATTTTAACATTCTATGATTGCATTAGGGTGTGTTGGTTTTTAGACAGAATGTCGGTGTTTCTTAGGATCCATGGAACTTATATGCCCTCATTATCTTGTAGGTAGAAGCTATGCTGGATAAGACAATATGTGGCATGTCAAGTGTTTTCATTGGAGCATCTGGATCCACTTTCACAGAGGATATCTTGAGGCTTCGGAGGGGTTGGGGATCAGCATCTTTGTGTGATGAGTACCTCTGCCAAGGTGAATTGCCGAACTTCATAGCAGAGAATGAATGAAGATACTGATTGCTATTTTTTGTGGTTTAACCTGCCTCTTTTGTATGCACTTCTGATTAGTGGTTGGTTTGCCCTCAAATTTATTGAAATTTATATTAGTGTATGATAGCAGCGTCTGCATATTGCAAATGAGTTTGTTTTGCGCACCTCATTTTCTTTTTTCTTAGAGTTATGAGTTTTGCGTACTTCATTTTAGTTCAAGTATGATATATGTAATGCACATGGTGCTTGTGAATGAAGCTTTTGGCATTCTTCTCATGACATAGATCAAATACAATATGAAGTATTGTATTAAACACAAGATTTTTGGTGCTGTAAAAGAGAGAACGAAAGAAACTTAAAATGATCAAATGCTGAAAGTTTTCACATTTTCCAAAACTTAATTAGATGTAGAAACTACATTTATTAGATGTTTATGTGTGTGTGTGTGTGTGATATTTTGTTTTTTCCAAGGGTAAATGTTTATACATTTGAAACTACCAACCCCATTTGCCATATTGCTATGTCAGAAATTTTTTCTCGTTTAATGGTGCCAATATCTTTCTGAGAAATAATTGATATGGAAGTGTGGATGGCCGTCTAAAGTATAATAGGTACAGTTCACTGACCCATTTGGCCTAGTTGAGTTTTCGTTCGTCGTGAATACATGATGCTCATTGCTCAATTGCTCAATACTAGGCCATAGAATTTGTTGGGGAATCCTGCATATATCATTTTCAAGAGAAGTGCACTATGGTACAAATTGTTGATAATTTGCATGACATATAAATATATTTAACGGTAAAATTAATGATGAAAACATGAATTATATTGACTGCATGGTAGAATTATCGTAATTTTTTATAAAACAAAGTTTAAATAGTGAAAAAATAAAAAATCAGAATCAGTTGCCAAATAGGAAAATTGAAGCAAAGAAATAGATGGGAATTGTGACTCATCACTATCAGTCAGCAAGGCAGCCTAGTAAGCAAAGCAGAGAGAAATTGAAGGAAGCACCAATTGACCAGACCCTGCATACATACCCAACCCAAGTGGATAGGATCAAATCAATACAATCAACCAGTGGGCCGAATATCATCGATTCCATTTGCGTGAGATTTGGTTCTCACTTTTAAATAAACCAAAAACAACCACTTCTCTGTTTCATTCAAGCTCTGTGTGTGTGTGTGCGCGCGTGCACGTGGAGACTACTACAACAGCTGAGTCACACTCCATTCGCCTTCACAAAATCACATACACAATTTCACAACACAACCACGACGCCGCCTCTCTTTCCTTGTATACGATCTGTGAGTTTGTGTGACATTGGTCACTGACTCTGTTTTGTTGGGTGTTCGTAACTTCGTATTTGGCTCTAGCTTTCATGCTTTCCTTCTTCTTCTTCGATTTTGTCTTCTTCGCCAACCTTAATATCCGAAACTCCCACGTTCACATTGCACCGTTAATTATTCCTTTATTTTTCTGATTTCATCTTAAAATTCATGTTCTCTGTTTGTGTACTCCATTGATTTCGTCTAGGATTTTAAATAATAATTAATTTTGGTATTCAGCATTTTGATTATTCATCATCGTCTTCTCTTTCTTCTTCACTGACTTGGAATATACCAATTTCGTTGATTTATTTTATCAAAAACAAAAACCCGAAAAGAGATTCAATTTTTCATGCGTGTTGGATAAGAAGTGGGCTTGACAAGGAGGGCAAGGCAGGTAATTGTTGTGGTGGGAAGTAACCGGGAACAATGAGAGCCAGACTGATAGTGTTTCCGGTGAGAGGGAGGAATTGGTGCTTTAGCAGATCCATTGAGCAAGTTGCAGACTCTGCCTCTGCTCACACTCCTTCCACTCTCAAAGACCTCTGGAGAAAGCTCTCTTTCTCTTCCAATGCCACTCCCAATGCCAATGCTAACAACCCTTTTGCTGCCAACGCTGAACTCATCGTCGATTTCGTCTCTAACAAGGTCCATAACAAAACCCAAATCATAGTCTTAAATTTATTTTTACTACTGCTTTGTTTTCACTTGGGTTGTCTTATATCTATTGGAAAAACATGTCTTTTGTTTTATTTTCTTTGTGAGTAGATGAACAGAGCTTGGACGGGTCTGGAGAAGGCGCCTCAGGGAACTTTTAAAAACAAGCTTCATGGGTAAATTTACAAACTCATTGAACCTTAACTAGATTTTGGTGGCTTCCTATCACTCACTCTGGGTTTTGATTTTTGTAACTTGATCTAGCTTATAATGGTGCAGGTTGGGATTAAAGTTGTTGGCTCGGGTTAAGCCGTCTGAGATTTTCCTGAAATCAATCTCCAAGGAGATCACAGGTGTTGAAGTTACATACCCTTCGAGGTTTCTTTCTGTTTCTATCTTGAAAAACTGCTTTCCTCATTACAAGCACAACTTTTTAAAGCTTTTTTCAGTTTTATTCTCTACTACTTTGAAAGATAGCACATTTTGTCGTACAATGCTAAATACTGCATCTCATAACAGTCAAGTATTTGGTCTGAAACAAAGTTGAGAGAAGCTTCAAAGAAATTATGCGCTTCTTTATCTATTAGATATGCTCATAGGCATCGCCAATTAGCATATCAACTTTAAGCTATCACATTCTGCCCAATCACAAGCATGAACCATGCAGATTTAGTAGTTTTCAGTCAAAACAATTACGGCTTTAATAATTTCTATCTGAAAAAAGGATTTATTAGTGTGAAAAAGATGCACATTCAACATTATAATTTATTTGATTTCTTTGTAATATTATTTTTTATGTTTTGGTGTACTAATCTTATATATTGGGATTTGCAGCTTAAATGCACGACTTGTGCGTAGAAGGTTACGACATATTGCCATGAGGTATTTTTTTTATTTTTTCTGAATCTGATAACTAGAGGATTGAAGCTAAGTTCTATCACAATTTATATGGTATTTCTTATTTTCGTCTTCTTTCTTATCCTTGAATCTTGATTGAGCAAGAACCGAATATATGTAAAATCTAGTTGATGAAATAGAACAAGGAAAGTCATCAAAAAAGAAGAGCAACCAAGAGAATGATTTTCTAGCAAGGAAAACCCTTCATTGATCATCCTAAACCATAAAATTGTATGTTAATTAGCCACTCTCCTGAACCCAATTGAAAATTTAAAATCAAGGAGGGATGGCTTCATTCAATGTTTGTCTTTTATGACATATTATCTTGGTAGAGCAATGCTGGATTATTTCTGAAAATTTCTCACGACTTACCTTAGATTTAGAAGAATATGCTTAACTTCACATTACCAATAACTTTGGGCATTATTTTCTCGAGTGTCATGCCATGATGATGAATTTTTTAGAGGTTCATGTATTAAGAGTGGGGAGTAGCAGTAAAAATCATTGTTGAGGGCTTAAGCTTTATGTATTGAGAATGATAACTAGATCCGCGACTCATGGAGTTTCTGTTGAATAATCACCTTTGGAACTTAATAGCCAAAGGCTCCATGCTGTTGTGGTGCATTTGGTGTTTGTTGCTTAAAGGGCTATTGAAGATGCATGTAATTTCTATTGGATATAATAATTTGAATTATCATTTTAATCTATTAGCGGATCAAAATTTATTGATGAGAAGTGCTATCTGATTATCAGGGGATCTATGATACACAAAAAGTACTTATATGGCTCGGTTACATTGCTTCCTCTGACATCTGCCTTTACTGTACGTATGTGTTAACCCGTGTTTTCAACTCCTCCTTCACTTTGAATTTGTTCAACCTGTTGATTCTCTTTGATGTTTTTGCACTTCTATCTCTTTTTCAAATCAAATAAATTCCCATCCTGACTTGATTTGTTTTGAATTTTATGCAGGTTTTGCCTTTGCCTAATATCCCCTTCTTCTGGACTTTATTTCGTACGTACTCTCACTGGCGAGCTCTCAAGGTGCATACACTGTTTCAGATGTGGAAACTATTTGTATTATGATTTCTTTTGTAATACAAATTACTAAATGAGTTAAAACTCACAAAAGAAGTTTATAGCTACTGTTTTGGTCCTAGTAGATCAAATATGTATTGCTACTATTACAATCTGTGATATATTAATATTCTTTTCTTGCTTTCTGTTTATGTTGACATTCTAGGGAAGCAAGAAGCTCCTTCAACTAGTCTCAGATATCCCTGAGACTTCAAATTGTACCATCAATGGAAGCAATGAAATTGAGCGCATTGACTCGCAGCTTGGAAACAAAAAGTCATTTGATTCTCCATGGGTAAGTTATTTCATGACCCCTTAAAATTCCAGACAACTTATTGTGATTTTTGGTTGGCGATTTTGCCTATTACCTCAACCATTACTTGTTGCAACTTTTGGTTACCCATCTGCATGAGATCTGACCAACGCTATCCGGTATGGCAAGTGTGAGGATGTATGTTCCCCAAAGAGACAACCCTGTGGTCGCAGATGCAAGCTTGCACATGCACCCTGTGGTCGCAGATGCAAGCTTGCACATGCACCCTGTGGTCGCAGATGCAAGCTTGCACACGCACACCCCTGTGGTCGCAGATACAAGCTTGCACACACACCCTGCGGTCGCAGATGCAAGCTTGTACACACACCCCTGCAGTTGCATCAAGCTTGCACACACACCATGTTCCACGTGGTCACAGAATGCATACTAGGGCACACACCTTTTCTGCAAATGCATATAGTATTTATCACACTGACCCTTGTGAAACAAAGCATTTTTCATACTGATCCATGTCAATGGAATTATCTCTCTTTTACTAAATGTTTTTGGTTAATTGGTGCAATTAGGTTTTGCAGCCTTCCAAAGAACTTGAAGAGTTCCTTCATGGTGGAGATGAGCATGACGGTCTCAAAAAATGTGCTATATTAGATATCTGCAAAACCTTTGATTTGAACTCGAATGATGTTCTCAAATACAGAGATTCAATGTAGTTACATTGTTGCATTTGTTTTCCATATGAAATGTAACATCACATTATCTTGGGTAAAGAAATTTGATCATTTTCAATTGTTGAATATTGCTGTTGTGTCAGAGGAAATTTTTGAATTATGAGGAATGCTCGGATGAATGCACCAGATTATGAAGTTTTGCCCGTGTGCTGTAAATAGGAGGCCTTGGCTGCCATATTTGATTCTTTTGCTTATTTGGTTTTGCAAATCACTGTAGAGCAAGCAAGTATCAGGCTATCAGCAAATCAGCAATACAACATAGTGCAAATAAGGATAAACTAAATTAATAAATAACTCCTAAGTCCTCTGCTTATTTTCAAGTTTGCGGCATATCATGTCATGTGGTCTAGTACATACCTCAATTCCCAGCCCAAAAAGAGGATGGTAGTATCAATACCCAACCTTAGTCTTATCTATGACTATAGAAATAAGTGAGTTTCTAGATGCACTTAACAGTTTGTTCAGCATACTTAGCATCGATTTTTTTCAATGAAAGTTTTAAAAGCATGTGGGCATTGTGAGTAAAGAAAGAAGTGACATAGCATGAGAGATTTGTATTCTTTGCTAATGTTGTACTTTGTTTCTTTCTACAACTGTCATTGATTAGTGAACATTTAAGAGGAAGTGTTGTAAATATTGGTTTTTATGTGGCTGTTCACAAGTATGTATTTGGGGTCTATTCGAAATTTTTTAAGTATCAAAATCATTTCTTTTGTAAAATAAGAAAATTGTATGGTCATCCTAGAGCCTATAAATAGAGGTGCCAATGAGATAGTCACTCAGATTCTCCCTACTCAACTTTTGTATTCTCTCATATTTTCTCTCTAATTTCTTTTAGTTTTATTTTATAACACGTTATCAAGCTACTAAACACTCAAAAAATGTATGTGACTCCATACACAAATAGGAAAAATAAAGAGTGATTTATAAGCTAGTCCAATTTTTTCTCCTATTTTAAATTAATACCTTAATACTTTTTTATTTTTTACTAAGGTCCAAAAATATTATTCAGATATTTGTAATTTAAAAAATGTGTAATATTATCCTAAAATTAATGATATGTAAATTTTAATATTATTCTAGTATTATTATAATATTATTTTAATTGGATATTACCTTAATATTATAATATTATATTATATTTCCTAATTAATATTATCATATTATCCTATAATTAATAATGAGATTTAACTATACCAAATAAATGACTGACTTTGGTTTGTAAATACATTTCAATTGTACCAAACAATCGATCGGCTATGGTTTGTCGACTTTTATATTAGGGTTTAGCTCTTGGATTTTGGGTGGAATCTACCGAACCCATTCTATACCTTAAAAAGGGTGGGGTGAAAAGATGAGATTTACCCTCAAAACTCAAGAAATGAAACAGCTTGAATAAATATATATATATATATATACCAACCCAAATATTGGTACAATTGAAATGTACCTATATATATATATATTTTTTTTTCCTCTTACTTGTTTAATTATTTTGTATGAGTTAATATATTTTTATTATATAATATAAACGGATATTATCATTTATTATTTCAAATTAAAAAAATATAAAACTTTCAAATTAAAAAAATATAAAACTAGATAATCTTGAATATTTTAATTAAAAATGTTTGAACAAATATTACTTTTCATAATTTTTAAAATTAATTCATATTGATTATATTAATTTTAATAAATAATATGAGTTAAAATTTTAAAAAGTCTTTTTTTTGGATCTCAATCTAAAAAATTAGATTTAAATATTAATTTAAATTTCTATATAGTTTTAGTCCGAATTACCCTTTAAAATTAGACCTATTTTTAATTATTCTAAAAAAGAAATATAGATCCTTTCCTCATATCCAAATTGGGTGGGTACGTGATCTTTTAAGGGCCCAAGCCCAAGCCCAAGCCCAGCCCTATAAATAGCATTCCGTGCACGCGCCGGAGTCACCTATTTTTGCCTATAAAATATAAAAAAGCAAAACCCAGAGCAGCATTTTTGATGCGACAGGTTGGGCATATCTTGAACAAAAAGAAACGATTGATTGAGCTCAAATACTTCGACAGCATTTAGCAGCAGCAGTCCAAACTCCAATCTCTAAATCTCGACTCTCCAATGGCGCCAGAACCTGAAGACATCAAGGACGAGAAGAACCCTAGACCCCTCGACGAGGATGACATCGCCCTCCTCAAGACCTATGTAAGTAATTTCAGCTCAATTCTTCACAAACCCTAGCTCCTCTTCAATCGCCTTTCGATCTGCTCGTTTGTTTTCGATTCAGCTGAATCTGAAAACCCTAAATTAACATATTGTCTCTTGTTGCTCATGGGTTTTTTCTTATTAGTACGAAGTAATTGGAATTTAATTGAATATGTAGGGATTAGGGCCTTATTCAACCCACATTAAGAAAGCGGAAAAAGAAGTTAAGGATTTGGCTAAGAAGGTGAATGATTTATGCGGTACGTGCATGCCTCTTTTGCTCAATTTATGCTCCTAGTTCGAAAATTCTACTTGTAGTTGACTAGTTGCTTAGCTTTTTGTCCGCCGCTAAGTTAAATTGAATGCTTTATAGGTATTAAGGAGTCTGACACTGGCTTAGCTGCACCCAGTCAGTGGGATCTTGTTTCTGATAAGCAGATGATGCAGGAGGAGCAGCCTCTTCAGGTTTGGTTTGCTTACACACTCCACCGTACACTTAAACTGATTGCATAATGTGATTGAGGTATTGATTGATTTTGTGAGCCAGGTTGCAAGATGTACAAAGATAATCAACCCCAACTCCGAAGATGCTAAATACGTCATAAACGTTAAGCAAATTGCAAAGGTCTAATTTTTTTCTTCCTTTTAATTTGTTCTATGTTTCATTTTTGATTCATCCCTGTTCCATTACTCATATCCTTTGTATTTCTGAAAAAATTGCAGTTTGTTGTTGGGCTGGGTGATAAGGTTTCCCCAACTGATATAGAAGAAGGCATGCGCGTGGGGTAGGCCTTTTATTTGTTAACTCTATGAACATATTCCGTATGATCTGTTAATTCATCATTTAGTTCCATGGCCATGAGAGTATAGCTATTGTAGGATGTAGCACTAAAGGTTACGCTTAACAATAATTAGTAACTTAATTTTTTTTTTTTAAGAATTAGTGCATTATTGAAGTTTCAAAAAGTCTAGGAAAAGGATTTAATACTGCTATGCAGTTTTGGACCTTCACTTTCTTGTTTATTTGCATCTCAGACCCTGGCATATTATCACCGTAATTGTTGAAGTCGTGCTTGGACATTCTACATTTTTTGCTTGTGGTGATGAATATATTAGTTGTCCTTAGGATGGGAGTTAGTGCTGTGTTTTTTTATGTGCCCACATCCTCAACAAGCTTATAGTGGTCTATACCCAAGGGCTTGTGTTTGTTTACAACTATACCTTCTTCCTTCCAACTTGTAACCATTATTATGTCACTGTAGGGTTGATCGAAACAAATATCAGATTCAGATTCCGTTGCCACCAAAAATTGATCCAAGTGTGACCATGATGACAGTGGAAGAGAAGCCAGATGTAACATATAATGATGTTGGCGGATGTAAGGAGCAGATTGAAAAGATGCGAGAAGTATGTATAGCATATTCAGCTATATTATTTTATACTGTTCATTTGTTTCCTTATTTGGTTAACATGTGTCGACATCTATTTTGTTTGGATTTTAGGATGAAAACTTGACAATGTGCATATACAATTCTGATTTTGACCATTTTTCTTAGGTTGTTGAGCTACCCATGCTTCATCCCGAGAAATTTGTGAAGCTTGGAATTGATCCTCCTAAGGGTGTTCTCTGTTATGGTCCTCCAGGCACTGGTAAAACACTACTAGCTAGAGCTGTGGCTAATAGAACTGATGCTTGTTTCATTCGTGTTATTGGGAGTGAGCTTGTTCAGAAATACGTTGGTGAGGGTGCTAGGATGGTTCGTGAGCTATTTCAGGTCAGAAGTAGTTTCATTTTCAGCCACTTTAAGTGACTTTTAAGTATTTTAAGTTATTGTGTTGACAGCACCTTCTTAAGTAATTCTGTTATATTTTGCAGATGGCACGCTCAAAAAAGGCATGTATTGTGTTCTTCGATGAAGTTGATGCCATCGGAGGAGCTCGTTTTGATGATGGTGTTGGTGGAGACAATGAGGTTCAGCGTACAATGCTTGAAATCGTGAATCAGCTTGATGGGTTTGATGCTCGTGGAAACATTAAAGTTCTAATGGCAACAAACAGGTCTGTTAGTGTATTCTTTTGCATTTTTTAAGGGAATTCTATTATGATTCATATTTGACCTTTTCTTTAACATCTGCCTGTTTGTACCTTGGTGTTTATTGGACCCTTTTTCAGGCCCGACACACTAGACCCAGCACTGTTGCGTCCTGGTCGACTGGATCGTAAGGTTGAGTTTGGCCTCCCTGATTTGGAGAGCAGGACACAGATTTTTAAAATACATACTCGAACGATGAACTGTGAAAGAGATGTTAGGTTCGAACTTTTGGCTCGGCTCTGCCCAAATTCAACTGGTAAGCATGCTTTAAATACCATTGCAAAACAGATTGTCACAGCTACTTAGTCCTCTCTATTCTTATTGTTGTCATCGCTCTGTTCCATGGGCTCCTGTGGTTCTTCTGTTTGTTATTCAATCAGCTACGTTTCCCTATTAACTCTGACATGGGTCTCTCTCTCAGGAGCTGATATAAGAAGTGTATGCACAGAAGCTGGAATGTATGCCATCCGTGCACGAAGGAAGACGGTGACAGAGAAAGATTTCCTTGATGCTGTGAACAAAGTTATAAAGGGGTACCAGAAGTTTAGTGCAACGCCTAAGTACATGGTTTACAATTGAGCACTGATGTTCTATTTGCGTTTCCAGAAATCGCCAGACAGTGATACATTCTCAAGTGGAGATAATGTGCCATGGGTTCCTTTTTAGGGTCATTTCACCTACTTCATATCTGTTGTTTGAACTTTGTATTTTCGTGTTATAATCTTGTCTCCTTGAACTATTTATAGATCACTCTAAGCTGGTTGTTTTGAACTTGGATATGCTCCAACGAAAAAGAAGGATCCGATTGCTTTTTATACTTGTTTTTCTGCCACGTAAATTCTAGACAATTACTTTTGGAGCTCTCACAAGTGGAAGTGATGGTGAATTTTTATAATTATTTAAGTTCAATGCCAGCTGCTATCCTAATTATTATGAAGCAAGGAGGTACACTTTCGAACTGAAAAAAGGCAGAAGCTGGTTTGGCATTTTTGGGTTAGGCAAGCTGAGGATGGACTCTTAAGCATGTTAATTACTTTCTGAGCATCCCTCGGTAGGGATGTCAGTATGTGTGTTTTAGTTTAGATTGATATGCTTCTAAAATTTCAGGTAAAAGCAATTTTTGAATTATAGCAGCTATGAAACCCAATATGACTGGAAACTAAGGTTAAATGATTATCACTCTAATTTGCATTTTATGGCATCTGAGATTTTGCATACTTCACAATTTTAAGAGCTAATAATCTAAAGAGAGATTTTTTTTAAAGTCTATTTCAAAAAATTTACTGTTTATCCGGCCCAGACACTTTTAAAAAAATCCGTTGCTACAGTAACGGCGTTACTGTAGCAGTGTTATTGTAGCGCTACAGTATCTTTGAGAATTTTTATTGTCTAACAATAACAATTCTTAGTTTACAAAAAAAACTTAAAAATAAAATAATTTATACAAATTTTACCTTTTTTTGTGTATAAACACATAAAAAATACCATAAAAAAAAATAAATGAAGCTTTTTTTTTTTTTTTCNTTTCCATATCTAAAATATTGTTACTGTCGAATAGTAACAACCACATTCTAAACCAAATTGAAAAATTGTCAGTTTTCATTAGAGGACAAACAGACAGTGTTATTGTTACTGATTACAGTAACAATTACCTAATTGTTCTAGCAGTAACAATCACCTAATTGTTCTAGCAGTAACAATCACCTAATTGTTCTAGCAGTAACAATAAGGTGATTGTTACTATTTGACAGTAACAATAAAGTGATTATTACTGTTTGACAGTAACAATCAAGTATTGTTATTGTTTTACAATAACAATATTTTAATATTATTCCTATCTAAATATTGTTACAAAATCATTAACACTAACAACAATCATTTGGTGGTGTTGCTCCAGAGATGTTTCATGTACAACACATCTAAAAAAAATAACAATAAAAAGTAGAAAAACAAAGTTAAATAAACTTCTTGGTGAAATGGTAAAATGGTGCCCAGGTTCCTGCTGAAATAGCGAAAGCACCTGTCAAGTAAAGAAAGCAGTGCTTCTTAGTGATAATGAAGGCAATATAGTTGAGAATGACAAGAATTAAATAAAATATTTCCAGTAAAATAATATATCAAAATTCAGATATGTGCAAAATCATTTGAATACTATGCAATGATGGCAAAGATGGATCACATTTCATTTTCTACAACTATCAGATTTTGCTCATAAAAAAAGACCAGTAAAGTGAAAAACTAGATGGAAATTAGCTATTTCCAAACAAACCTAATAGTTTTAGCAGACTTCAATCTAAGAAATTGAAGTATAAAGGCCAAAAGAGGTAAATACATAATCAAATCAATATGGGATTTGTGAAATCGCAGATGTTTGAATAAACAAAGAGAATTCAATTTGAATTACCATAGCTGCATTCTTTTTCTAGAGATCGGATGCGTACCCTTTAGAGCTTGAAGCTTCACCCAACCCACCTGCCCTCATTGAAGTCAGAGTCGTTGGTGGAGTGAGCAAGGCTTCAAGCTTATTGAGTTGATTTTTGGTGGTCTTCCAAATCTAATCAAATATGGGAAGAGACAGAGACAGAGAAGGAGACGGACAAAGAGACGGAGACGGAGAAGAGGACCACAATCGTACAAACTGGGCCTCCTTAAAAACAAAAAAACACACTTGGGTGTTAAAAGGAGAAGGAGCCCAGATCTGGGTTTTAGACTCATTTACTTTAATCTAAAAGAGTTTTTGACAATTTTAAAAGCGGTACCAAATGAGTCCATATAGTCACGTTAGGTACTAACATGGTTATAGGCCTCTTGCCTATTGCTAGAAAGCTGCCTTGGTTTTCTCATCCTATTTTGTCTGGTGCCAACCATAAATAAATGTAATAATAACAATATTTTCTTGTGAAACAATTTGATATACTATGTTAAGAAAATATTAATTAAATTCACTCATTTTTGTGTTACTTATGCATGTATGTTTGTGAAATTTATATATGTATATGTATGAAGACTATATAGAGAGGAGGATGCTATCTTGGTAAGGGCAACACAAACTGTAGTGGCCCAAGGGATAATTCTCTTTGAACCAGTTGTGGCCGGAAAGGAAAAATGAATTTGAAATTTTAATTTATTTACTTCAATATTGTACACCTACAAGAGAAATCACGTTCATCATGATGCCTATAGCCCCTGCACTGCAAACTGATATTCAGTTTGTGATACGGACTGCAATGGTAGAGTGATGTTGCCTGATGCATGCCCTGATTTTACTGTATACAATAACGTCGTTAAGAAAAATTCAAAGAATTCTCATTTGAAACAAGCTCCAAATCGCTTCAGCAGCATCCAGTTCAATTTTGAAAGATATTCAACAATGAAAGAACTACCTCAACTATGTAAATATTAACAAATGGTGTAGCCATGGCGAATAAACTCAAAATGTCCTGAGGCATGTCATCATGTGTATCTGTGTCGTCACCTCAAACTTTCCTTAAGACATGTCATCCTGTGCACCAGCGCTGTCACCTCTCTGGGATCCTCCTTGATCAGTCCCAACTGTTCTCCTGCTCATGTTGGCTCGCTGCACTAACCGAACCAATGCTTCAACAACTTCTGACATAGGTGGTCGAAATTCAGGCTCAGGCTGCCACAAAATGTGAAGGTAAAGATCAGATTTTAACATCATTGCATTCTAAACAAGGATAAAAAACAAAACCCCGCCCAATACATTAAGCTAGCATACAGTATTCGGGCCTTAAATGAGTTTCACATTATTCAATGTAAAGTCCAAAATCTAAATTATACATTACCTGGACACAAAGGGCAATCACATCAGCAAACCTTGACAAAGATTTAACTGGATAGAGCCCCTCCAGTGCTGGATCTACCATTTTTTCGAGAGCATCAATATCATGGAGCTGGGGTGTTGCCCATCGAACCAAAGATTGCTCAGATCTAGGCTTCGAGCTGTTAAGGAATTTTCATACAACAATTAATTTCACCAATCTTTATTAATGATTCTAACATTAATAAGATAGCCACACTATTTTTATGTCAATACTTAACCTATCAAACGGTTTGCGCCCACTAAGAAGCTCCAGCATAACCACTCCAAAACCATAGACATCACTCTTTAGAGTATATTGACCAGACATGGCAACCTCAGGTGCACTGTACCCAGATCCTCCATTGTGGTCCAACGCCTGCTCATGTGAAACTTAAAAATCAGCATTTTATTACAAAATTGATTATCAATTTGTCAGATTCAAAAGGAACGCATGTGTATCAACAGTTCTGCCACTACTTAAATGAGTGGTCAACCATATCCATCCGATGGAACCAGCTACAGACAATCATAAATGGCTGACATTTCATCAAATGAAGTGAGCTATGAAGCGTTTGCCCAATTGAAGTCAGAAAATGGTCCTTTTGCCCAAGGATTTCAAGATATGAATGTTCCCTTTCTAAAACATACAGTTGCATTTGGGTCACAAATGTGACTACAGGTTATCTGATCAGGAAGTAGCCTTTGAACTGTTCTACAGTCCACTCCTTCCTTGTTTCTCTAGGTGCATTTATGCAAGTCTCAGACATCTATAACCAAATTCTCATATATGGAGATAGAAACTTGAGTGTGATTCGATTTCAATTAAAAATCTCTGATTCCTGACACCAAGTGTTGGATATTCCAATTATAATAATCTATAACGTCTCAATGCAGCTCACAAATTCCACCTTAAATGACATTACCAGTTCATGTCGTATTGAAAAATAAATATATAACTAAAAGAGCACAATTTTACCTGATCAGCATTGGGTATAAAGCTTGCAAGGCCAGAGTCCGAAAGGTGAGGGTTGAGCTCCACATCCAGTAATATGTTGGCTGATTTTATATTTTTGTGAATAATTGAAGGTGAGCAAACTTCATGCAAGTACCTAAAAGATGCCATTGTGAGTACCTGGTAGCCCATTTGTAAAATCATAGAGAAAGCACATATTTTCTAAAGATCTGGGTCAATATGGCATTGATCTTATCAATGGCACTAAGTTTCATGTCAAACTTCCAATTTTACCCACTAGAAACTTACTCTAGTGCACGTGCAGTTCCCAAAGCAATCTTGACCCGGGATTTCCATGTCAATGGCTTGCTGTATTCATCAGATAGATGCAGGAAGTCATGCAGTGAACCATTTTTATGGAACTCATACACTAGCAGGTGCTGTCCATGCTCTGAACAATAACCCACCAGCTCTGTTACATTTGGGTGATGCAAATGGGAGATGTTTGAAACAATCCCTGTGAAATCTTCAGACAATTCACTAGGAAGGACAGATGAATCTATTTTCTTCACAGCAAGAACCTATAATATTATTTTAAAAAGGGGGAAAAAAAAAAAGTAAGAACAATTGGAGCATTTGAATAAAAATAAAAGATTCAGTAGAGAGAAAGAGAGGGGAAGGAGAGGGAGATACCCAACAGAAGTTTTCCATTAAAGTAATTTTAAATTATAACTTTTTGTTAAAAGATGTATGAAAGTAAACCAGCCCTCTCTCCACCCACTTTCTTCCAGTTTAGTATTTAGCTTACTCATCAACAAGCAAGTCAGTCATCATCAAACAAGAAAAGAATGAAAAAGAACAGCACTTCTTTTTTGGAAATAAAGGAATCAAAGGGACATGACACTGAATCAAATAGAGAATAATTTTCAAACATGGCAAATACATTTATTAGGCATAAAGTATACCTGCCCATCATCAAACTGAGCTCGATAAACTCGTCCAAAAGACCCCTCACCAAGAAGGTTTTCAATACTAAAGCTGCCAGTAGCTATCTGTAGGTCTGCTATTGAATATGAAGTCACATTTATAGGAGCTGTGATGGTTTTCTTGACAACAATGGGCTTTGCCGAGAAATCGCCTTCATCAAATGATTTGTTACGATCAACAGGTGGGGGTCTAAGATTTATTGTGGCAGGAGCATCAAAGGTCTTCGTGTTCATTGTGGTGGAGGCTTTTACAGACTTCAATTCTGCATTGGAGTGCCACACACAAAGCAGTAAATATTGAAAGTTAACCATGGAAAAGTTAAAGATAGTTTACCAATGAGCTTGTAGAATCTGAACAAACACAAATGTTGTTATAGCCTATTTGGCATCACCAACTTCAAAAGGTTGGGGCTTAATCTGAATTAAATGAATCTACAGACATCAAGACAATGGCACGGGCATTGGCAACAAACATGTTTTATTCAGTAAACTGCATGCTTGAGCAATTCCTCAACATTTCTAATTTTTTCATTTAAGACACTGTGGGTCTCTACTTTTACTTTCACTTTAATGATTTGCAACATGAACTACTAAACTCTAAATCTCTAAATGATAAAATGAAGAAATCAATATCATGCGCATACACAAAAACAGCAGGTAATTTCAGAAATGATGCAAGTCAAATCCAGTATACTGTATACGGAAGTCAAATTAGTATGGATCATAAAGCAATCCAACACAACAGCACAAAGAGCAAAGTAAAAGAAATCATATGAGTAATTTCTGGTAATGCTAAATTGAATGTAAGATGTAGAAAAAGTTTAGGTACCTTGTACTTTATTCGAAGGAAGGGGAGCAAAAGGCTGTCTTTCAAACTTTTCTATATCTGAGGATGACTTCTTTGATCTTCTCTTTATAACAAAGAATGCTATAATCCCCGTAACAACAAAAATAGATATCACTATTCCTGCTATGCCCCCAGCCCCTATTCCTGATTTCTTACTACCATCACCAGAACCACCTTTTGATGGTGTGTTGTTGCTGCCAGATTTGTGATTTCCGTTGTTCTTGCTTGCTGGCGGTGTGCCAGGTGGAGGTGGGGGTGCAGGACCTGAGTTCCATGAGTTTCCATCCTTCCTGTTGTGAGATTTCTCAGGATCATATTGTGAATGGATTCTTTCTAGAAATAAAGTAACAATAGCTAATAATAAAATGCTTACTCCAGATTAATGTCTTTCAACTGTTCTGGAACCCAGCCCGTAAAATGGTTATTTTGAATATTCCTAAGAAACATAGTCAACAATACTGTGATGAGCTGAAATACAGGACACTTTGAGTAAATAGAGAAAAAGGAGAGGGAGAGGGGGGGGGGGGNGGGGGGGCAGGTGGGGTATATGAACATCCTGCTAAGATGTATGGATATCTCACAGATTTTCAAGGGGGAGATTGGCAAGGACATCAATAGTCCCTGAAAACTGGTTATTCTGCAAATACCTGAAAGACAAAATTCCAGGGAAGAGTCAAGACGATTTACTAGATAATAACACCACAATAATAAAACTTTCAATACTTTACTTACATTGAGGTCATACTTGATAGAGAGCTTAAACTCTCTGGGAGGCTACCTGTCAGAGAATTGAAAGAGAGATCCCTGAAGCAAAGAATAGAAATTATTGACACAGTCTTTTAGTAAAACCAAATTGAAAATATTTTAGCGTCTAAGGAGATGATTGACACATAGAACTTCATAACAAAACATAGTTTAAGCAAAAAATTTACAAAAGTAAAAAATTTTAAAAGATTTTTATTGACTGATTATGCAATTTTTTGTTTGACTGGATATGAAAATATGGTATTATGGATAACTAATAATATTACAGCTTGTTTTTTTTTTTCTTTTGGGAGGAAGAAGAACAGAATGAATGATTTGCAAGCTATTCACTCGAGCCAAAGTAGAAAGTGGTGTAAACCACTTATTTGGATCAAGAGTGGAAGGATATCTCACAATATGGAGAGGGAAACGAGCTTCCCAAAAATGTCATCCAGTTGGTTCTGAAGCTGATTGTGACTGATGTTCCTGCAGATCCCAAAAGAAAATGAAAATGGTTTAGTTTAACCATCTGGATAAGTTCTGACAAGAAATTATGAAGAAGGGGTATTTACTTACAAGTATTTAAGAGAAGTTATCAGAGAGATGGAATAAGGAAGGCCTTGATTGAAGTTATTAGAAGCAAGGTTTCTGCATACCAAAGAATACCCTATATTATCAAAAAAATCAAAAGCGGAACAATAGAAAAAAGAACAGTAGATAATTGCATTTGTGAAGCATACAATCTTGTCATGTTTGGAGGAAGTGAATAAGGTATAGTGCCAGCAAGATTATTATTGCTCATGTCCCTGCAAAATGTGTCAAATAGTCAAATCACAAGATCAAACTAATGCAATAAAAAGTGGATCAACTTGACACATATGACCATTGAACTTACAGAATGGTTAACGCTGTCAAACTTTGAAGCTGATACCCCAATGATCCAGAAAGTTCAAGACCTGATAAAACACTGATAACAAAGAGCAAGACAGAGTAGGCATCATAAAGCAGCATCAAAGGTGACAAAGGAAATATCTGGGGAAACAAACAAGGAAGTAGAGAATCACATTTCTGTTACTCGTGAGCCTGAGCAAGTAACACCTTTCCAAGACTGGCCACATGGATCATCACTGGTCCACTGGGATAGCTGAGGTGCGGAATTTAAGCTACTGTACAAGAGCTTTAGAGCAGAAACTGCGCATATAATGTGCTTTCAGAATAATGAAACTTGAATAGAAGTAAAATAATGTGCATTGGTAGGATCCAGAGTGAATATGATAAAAATCAGAGAAGATAAACTTAATTAAACCTCCTAAGCATCTCTGAGCCAACATGAAAGCAGCTACAACTAAAATGTCAATGAGATTAAAATAGACAAAAGAAATGATACAAGCATGTCAACCAATTGATGAGATCTAAAAGAGGCTTTCAATTGAGGTTGGTGATTTGGGTTGGCATGCCATGTTCATTTTGCATTTTGACACAAGTATTCAACGAATTATGTCAACACAAACACGATATGATTAATAATCATGTCAAAAATCTAAACAGGTATAATCGTGTTAAATAGCTAGTGTGTTGTAAACTTCTTGTCATTATTGGGTCATTATCAAGTTACACGGCTTTTTCTCTTTAAGAGTACATGTGCTTGTTCATTGTAAAAGAATTGATTATTTATCAAGTATACATAAATGTGACCGTAATTCCAAATCTAAATGAAGTTGAATGCTGAAAAGTTATAGAATGATTTGCAGACAATGAAAAAAAAATTATACCAATTACAGAAGCTTTCGCTTGAACAGAAGAAGACTTTTATCATGAAGTTCATGCTGCAAGATTAGACATTTATCACGAAGCTTTTGTTGGTGTATTAAATCTGCTGGGCTTTTTGTTTTTGCTTATGTCTTCTCTTAGAAACTTTGGTTCTGTAAAGGGCTTGTCAAGAATTAAGTTCTCTTGCTTTTAAAAACAATGTCGTTTTTTGTGTATATCTGCAACTCCAGTGAATGAAAGCACAAAACTTACAAATGAAAAACCCCTTGTTTTACTTATTAAAAAAGAAAGAGAGGGACAAAGAATGAAAAGAATCCCTGGAAATTGTGCTAATCATAAATTTTCTCATCCAAAGCATCACCTCCACTGAATCTCAAGGAGCAAGATGACGATTAGTTTGAGTCAATCAAGTGGAATAACTGCTGCATTCTTGAACTCTTTATATATGCATTTTGTTAGGCTACTTGAAGTAACTAACTGGTGAAATAGTATGCATATATTTATATTGTGTTTTAGTTAGCAAAATACCAATAAATTCCCACATTTACAAATTGATGCATCTGAAAAAGAAATTAGAAATTGCACCATTAAATATCAGTCATGTGGAATAGGTTAGCCAAACTGAGGCTTCAAGTTGTGCAACTTCGAATCATGTTTCTCAAATCTCATCCTTTTGAAATCCCTTGGTACTTTCAATTACCTAGCTTGCCTAATCTAAACGCAAAGTAGGAATTGGAATTGATTTTCATCATAACGAGAAGTGAGAATAAAATGCTTTTAAAACTAAAAGTGGCAATGATAGTCATAAAGCGACAGCTAATTCTCACTTTGATAAAGCAAAAGAATTAATTTACTCTTTTCTGAAGCTCAAATTCATGAATGCTAAACAGCAATCAGATCAAAACCTTTTTTTTTTTTAATTCGAGTGAGGCACAGTAAAGCTCATATCACCAACAGCAGACCAGACAGTGTATTTAAAATCATAAACAGTTACTCTGATTGCCATTATAAACAGCAATCAGATCAAAACCTTTTTTTTTTTTTAATTCGAGTGAGGCAAAGTAAAGCTCATATCACCAACAGCAGACCAGACAGTGCATTTAAAATCATAAACAGTTACTCTGATTGCCATTTCATGTAAAAAAAGAACTCAAATTAACAAGAAGAACACAAATCTGCTCCCAATAAGCAGTCCAAGGACCACTTGTAGAATACTAAAGAAAGTCATATCCACAATCCATGCACTGGGTTTAACATTACAAAACAAATGGGAAAAACTAAAGCAGCCCAGAGAAGCAGAAAAATAACCCAGATGTGTCATAGATTAGCTCATGATAATACAGACAAAGGATATTTTAATTCAAAGAAACAGCAACAAAAAGAGAGCAGAAGAGTTGAGTGAGGTACTGACCATCTGTTGGATCTGTAGCAGCATTGATGGAACTGAAACTCCACCCCAAAATGCAGATGCTCAACACCACCAGCACCCCCCTCCAAGTCTCCAACATCTCTCTCTCTCTCTCTCCCTCTCTCTCTCTCTCTCTCTTTCTTTCTTTCTCTCTCAACACTCACTCTGTGCCTCTTTCCAACTTACCCACAAACACAAGGCTAATCACTCAAGCCCTGGTTTTTCTTTTTGTTGAATTGATTTTGTTTTACCAAATAGATTTGTACTATATTTTATTCCTAAGTAGCCATACCCAAGCAAAGCTGGCAGGCACGATTTGCCAGAAGAATCCAAAGCCACATAAAGAAAAAAAGAAATAAGTTTTGTTTTTTTCTTTTTTATCTCTCTCTTCCTTGGGCTTATGACTCTTATTGCTTAATTTATCTTTCTTTTCTGTTTAAGGAATGACTGTATGAGAAAGGAAAATTACCAATACATTACCAATACCCTCTTGGTTGGTGTGTATGTCACTGTGTGTATCCAACTCAACTTGTATGTATAACAATTGTATATTGTACTGTACGATATCCATTATAATCATATCATCATTATTCATTATCATCTTCTATCTCTCCCTAGTATGTCTCCAATTCATATTTTTTTAAAAAAGAAAACTCAAAAATGGGAAGCCATAGCTCTCATCAAGATCACACGCTTTTGAGTCCAACTTAGTGATTGATTCGAGGTAAGCCAGTAGTGGCTTTCATTTCAATATTTCATGGCTACAACCCATTACTTCAAATCCATTAAAAAAATTAAAACCCATGATGGATTTACTTGAACATTTTACCAAAAATGTTTCCTTTTCAATGGGAAAGTCACGAGACTCTCATAAAAATTAGATCTTTTTTTATTTTCTCACTAAAATTAGGTGTCTTTGATAATACAGTTAGATTTGGTCTTAAATTGGTATATAACCCAATCAATCAGCGGATGCAAAGCAATAATTGTGGGAACATTGCCATATTTATTGGATACCACTGTGAGGTAGTCAACGTTCAGAGGCTCCAGACCCTGCTGCTTCTGTATTTAGTTAGTGTACTTTTACTTCATTTTCTTCTTGTACTTTCAATTTAGGTACGTGATGGTATTTTCAGGTTTGTAAAGTATTAAACATACTTGCTTTTTGGCCAAAAAAAAAGAACAACTTGCTTGGACCCTCTCTCAACTGCTTCTGTATTTAGTTAGTGTACTTTTACTTCACTTTTCTTCTTGTCCTTTCAATCTAGGTGCGTGATGGTATTTTCAGGTTTGTAAAGTATTAAACATACTTGCTTTTTGGCCCAAAAAAAAGAACAACTTGCTTGGACCCTCTCTCATAAAATTAAAAATATTTATTAGAATTCTCATCCAAAATATTTGGGATTACCTTTACTCAAAATATATATATATATATATTAAAAATACTAAAAAAATTTCTTTTGTCAACCATTCGAGTCTGGCGTGTTAAATCTTGTTTAGAAGCATGGTCAGCAGTTATAGTTTATAAGGTAAATTACAAAAAAGTCCATTTTAAAGTGAAATATATTATTTAAACAAATTTCTTGCCAGAGATTGTGAGCCTGGCATATTATTATAATTTAATAATATAATATATTAGATATTTGGTGATCGAAAAAACACTACCAACTAAACTAATTTAAATTCTCTTTTGTTGTAGGGGAAAAAAAATTTACATTATTTTATGTGTTTATTCATAATTAGTTATATTTATAAATTATATTGCATTTAACAAATAAAAAAGTATCATGATTCATATCATATCATTTAATATTCAAAATTTATATTTGTTTTTAAATCACTAAGAATATTTTGTTGATTTGGGTGGTAGGTAAAGGTTAGATAAACCTATAAATTCAAAGGAATGCTAATTATCCTAACACTTTTCTTTTAACTTTTATATTCAAACTTATTTGACATCAATTGATTCTACATGTTTTATTTTTTTGTATTCTTGTATAAAGTCCAATTACATGAATGCTAAAATGAGCAAGACTAATTAAAAATAATTTATTTTTGCTCACCATAGTAAGTATTACCACCATCATAAATGGGTGACACGTATCACTTGATTGACAAAAATGGACACATATTATCCATCTATAATAGTGGTAAAGTTCACCACCACTTTTTGGTGGTGAGTAAAAATAAACTCAATTTTAAAAAAATATTTGGGCAAATAACGCCTTTTAATGGCTTTTTTCTATTACTTCAAAGGATAATTCCTTTTAAAAAATTTTGAATTCTGACGGTTCTCTATGAACTATTGAGATAATTAAGTTACTTTAATAAGAACCACACAAACAACCCCCGATTACTAACCCAAGAGAAAGGACCACTGTGAGCTGAATAATAGATCACGTGTGAGCTGAATTTTGAGATCTAATCCACAATGGTTGAACTAAGTGCCCCATCATAGTTATATATACAAAAACTTTTGTGTGTAGGATCTTACATTCAGACTTATTTGTGAGATTTCAAATTTAAGTTTATTTGTAAATAGTTTTAATAAAACTGTCTATTAGTCTGATTTTATATAAGCAAATTATTTCAAATTTAGTTAATTTTTTACAAATATAATTTATAAATAAATGTCTCAAAAATAAATTGTTCGAATTGTTGAAAAACTATAGAGTGGGATCATTCATCTCATTCACAAATAAATCTCAATGTGGGGATCTTAGTAACTAGGAGAATGACCATGCTCATCCTATTATTTGATAGGAGATTGAAAATAAATGCTCATTCTATCAACCAAATAATGGAATGATGATTATATGCAAATTAATACCATTGAAGGTTGGTTTAAAAGAATC
>QANT01001201.1:0-25000 GCA_003254885.1 Purshia tridentata
TATTATATAATAAAAATATATTAACTCATAAAAAAGAATCAAACAAGTAAGAGAAAAAAAATATATATATATATATAGATACATTTCAATTGTACCAATATATGGGTTGGTGTATATATATTTGAGCTGCTTCATTTTCTGAGTTTTGAGGGTAAATCTCATGTTTTCATCTCATCCCCTTATAGGGTATAGAATGTGTTCGATAGAGGCGTTATATTAGGGTTTAGCTCTGGGATTTTGGGCGAAGCCCAAAATCCTGGAGTTAAACCATAACATAAAAGCCGACAAACCATAGCCGATCGATTGATTGATACAATTGAAATGTATTTACAAACCAGAGTCAATCATTCGTTTGGTACAGTTAAATCCTATAATTAATTATAAGATAATATAATAATATTAATAAGATATATATTATAATATTAAAGTAATATACCATTAGAATAATATTCTAATAATATTAATATTTACATATCATTAATTTTAGGATAATATTACATATTTTTTAAATTAAAAATATCTGGATAATATTTTTGGACCTTAGTTAAAAATAAAAAAGTATTAAGGTATTAGTGTAAGAGAGAAAAAAAAATTGGACCGGCCTATAAATCACCCTTTCCATATAGCAATTAATGGTTGTACTTAACATTTGAGTGGGTTTCCTTTTAGAGGCCTAGCTCATAGACTTGTAATCGTCACCCATTAATTTCAGAGATCCCACCTCTGCCTAATGCTTTTTAATTTATTGATGATGTTGTGTGGCTATCTACTCATACTCAACTTCTCTCTTTCCAAGACCAAATGATCTTCTTAATGAAATATATATATATATGTTTGGATTTCTTTCTTATATGAACCAACATTCTGGTATTGGCCAACACAAAACATGGACTTCCTTAAAGCAGAGAAAATGGAGAGCCAAAACCAAAACCAACACCCACAAACTCAGGAACCAAGCAAAGGCACCACCTTTCTCAGGACCTGTTTCAATGGACTCAATGCTTTATCAGGTTTGGTTGCCTGTCTTTCTCTCTCACACCACATACATACACATTAATTTGGAGAAAACCAGTAAGCCAAAATTAATAGCTTCTTAACTAGAATTGCTTACCTTGTTTCTTAGGTGTGGGGATACTATCAATTCCATTTGCTCTTTCTCAAGGAGGGTGGCTGAGCCTAATAATTCTTTTCTTGGTAGCACTTCTCTGTTGGTATACAGGGTTACTTCTACAAAGATGTATGGATGCAAACCCACTCATCAAAACCTATCCTGACATTGGTCATGTCGCTTTTGGACACAAAGGAAGAGTCACCATATCCATTTTTATGTACCTTGAGCTGTACTTAGTTGCAGTTGAGTTTCTAATATTAGAAGGAGATAATTTAAACCAACTGTTCCCAAACATGGGATTCAACATTGCAGGCCTCAAAATTGGAGGCAAACAAGGCTTTGTTTTACTCAGTGCCCTTGTAATACTGCCAACTACATGGTTGAAGAGCATGGGAATGTTGGCATATGTTTCTGCAGGAGGGGTTTTTGCTTCAGTTGTTTTAGTTGCTTGTGTTTTTTGGGTTGGTGCAGTTGAAGATGTGGGGTTTCATGAAAGAGGTGTTCTTCTGAATTTGAGAGGACTGCCGACTGCTATAAGCTTGTATGTGTTCTGTTATTGTGGTCATGCGGTTTTTCCTACATTGTGCAATTCCATGAAAGATAGAAGCCAATTCTCCAAGGTCAGAATTCACAAACTGATTTTATTTGAACAAATTTTTCTATTTTGTATACTTTTAGAGCACTGCTCTTACTGTGTCAATTTTCAACTCATTGCAGGTATTACTTGTCTGCTTCATTACAAGCACCATAACCTATGGATCAATGGCATTTTTGGGCTACTTGATGTTTGGAGAATATTTGAAGTCACAAGTGACATTAAATCTTCCAATAAGACAAATTGGTACAAAGCTAGCAATTTATATCACAATAATTAATCCCCTGACTAAGTATGCAATTATAATCACTCCAATTGCTACTGCTATTGAGGATACACGCCCTTTCCGCAACACTCCTCGTGCTATTAGCATCATCGTGAGAACAGTGATTTTGATCAGCACTGTATTTGTGGCATTAACCGTGCCATTTTTCGGCTACGTAATGGCCTTTGTTGGTGCATTTTTGAGTGTCACTGTCTCCATCTTGTTGCCATGTTTGTTCTACCTAAAGATTAACCATGTCGGTCGGAGATTTGGGTTAGAGTATTTGACAATTACTGGGATTATGGTGATAGGGTCTTTTGTTGGCATAGTTGGTACCTACACTTCTGTGAAAGAAATTGTAAACCATCTTTGAAATCGTAATGGTGTATTTGACCTTGTAAATGAGTAACTCTGATAAGCTTTGGCTCATGGCCAGGTTGATTATAGGCAAATAGCCAAACTGCTTTCGCACTAGTTAATTGGTGTCCTTCCTAGTATGACATATTGATTAATAAAGAGGGCTATTCGTGAATAATGTAGCAAATGAATAAGGTAATTAGCATTCAACAGTTAATTGCATTGAACAGACACTCAAACTCAAACATGGAGGTGAATACCCTGGCCAAAAAAAAACACATGGGGGTGAATAATGAAAGAAGAATATGTACCATTTTCTTTTGGGGCACAAGCCCAAAGAGAAAAACAAGATTCCACCTTAACAGACGACACTTTAGCTTACTGGATTAGGAGGCAGGTAGAACTTATAGCCAAACTGAATCTCAACCCCAATACCTGCCCAAGCATCTGCCGCCGCATATTTGAATATGTACCCAACTGGGCAAGAACAAGACCACTCTTTATTACTTTCACCACCTCATTCGACCCAAAAAAAAATCCTCAAATGAAATAGTGTCACCTCAGTCAACTCCAAAAACAGAGTGTGGTCACTTTTTGTGGGATTTCTCACTTATCTTTTTTTTTTTTTGATTAAGCATAGCTTTATTGCTATGAAGCACGGATACGGATACGGATACGGCGATACGATACGGTACGACACGGCGATACGGTAAATTTCAAAAAATTAGGATACGATACGTCATGGATACGGCAATTAAAAATATATATTAATATATAATAATAAAAATATAAATAATTTAAAACATACTTTAAACAACATAAAAATTCAAATTCATATCCAAATTCAAATTTAAAACATAAAAAGATCATCTAAATTTAAAACATCCAAATTCTAGAAAATTAAAAAAAATGTCTCAATCAACTTGAATATTCATAATGTCCTCCCCGGAAAATAAAGTAGCCTCCAAACAAAAAAATGTAATATATTAAAAAATATATTAATTTCACAAGTGGTGCACTGTTCACAAGTGGGTGCACTATTTAGTATTCACTATATATTACGTATATGCTGGAAGTGAAAACAAGTGATCAAGCTTCCAAGTGGGTGCACTATTCACTATATATTAAATTTGAAAACAAGCTTCTGATCATCACATGGGTGCACTATTCACTATTTACATATATTATTGTGCAAAGCAGATCATAGCAAAGTGGAAAGCAAAGTTCATAATAAAATATTATATATAAAATATCTCACTTGTTTGTAAAGTATTATTTATCAGATACTCGTATCCGATTGGTCCGATACACGTATCTTGTTGATCTGATACGTATCCGTTGATTGAGATACGTATCCAAGTCGTATCTGTCCGTATCTACAGCGTATCCGTATCCGACACGTATCCGATACGGGATACGGTAGTTTTTCCACGTATCCATGCTTCAGAGCTTTATTGAAGAATTAAGACAGATTACAATGAACTTGGAGTTGGGAAAGCAACCAAGATAGTGCCAAAATATACCATTATAAAAGTATCTTATCAAATTAAAGAATGACTAATTTATGTAACCATGAATAATTGACATATTATATTATATGTTTTTCGTTTTTATATCATATGAGCACCTAATCCATTATTTCAGCCATGCACCAAGCGCATCGAATTGGAGCACCACTTCATTGAATTCGGGAGCTATTTACTCAACAAATCAGTTGAAGTTCGTTTTGTGTGTTCTGAGGAGGCGTGAAAGTAAATCATACATTACATCAGCTGCTACAATATTCGCATCTACTAGAAGTGCATCTACAGCAGCTAAACCTGCAAGTCAAGCCATTGGATAACTAGCTAGCTCTCTAGTCTGGTAGGAGTTAGAACTGCTGGCTGCTTAGGTGGCTAAACTCATGTATCGGATTGTTGATTAATTAATGAAATCTGAAAAATTACAAACTATAATCTATCTGGATGTCCCTCCCTCCTATTATTACTATATAAACCAAAGATATGGACTAGCTGAGGATCAGGATGTTGAAGGAAGAATGGGAGAAATGGATTGCTGAGTGGGAGAAGTTGCAGGAAGAAGACAAGAGAAGGAGAAGCAAGTGATAAAGAGGAGGAATATGAAGCCAAAAGGGGTTCAAGTGGAGGAGCTGTTAAATGTTTTAGAGGAGGTGCTTTCGTTTAGATGATAACTGTATTCACCAAAATTTCATAATTAATAATTTGGGTTTTGGTGAACAAAATTTGATGCCATTACAATACTGCACTTGTTGGATTGATTGGGCTAGTTGGGCTTTCTGCAATAAATCCATTAGAAGACAAAATACAGTTGGAGCATGAGGTGTATATTATCACTATCTTTTCTTCCCTCCAATTCACTGGGCATTGTAGACTTGCATTGCATATTTGAAAGACAGACAGTTATTTTAACTGAAAAAAGACCGTTATGGCCGCACCGGCTGTCCAAATGAGCCCATTCTCTCATCCAAAAACCAACACAAACTCCCCAATCTCTCTCATACCCAAGTGCACGTCTCTCAGACAACTCAAGCAAATCCAAGCCTTTTCTATCAAAACCCATCTGCAATATGACATTTCTGTCCTCACAAAGCTCATAAACTTCTGCACCCTCAACCCAACTAGTACCTCCATGGCCTACGCCCACCACCTGTTCGACCAAATTCCCCACCCTGACATTGTTGTCTTCAACACAATGGCCCGCGGCTACGCACGATCAGATACCCCATTCCAAGCCATCTCACTCTTTGCTCATATTTTATGCGCAGGTCTCTCCCCAGATGACTACACGTTCCCATCTCTTCTCAAGGCGTGCGCGAGCTCTAAAGCCTTAGAAGAAGGGAAACAATTGCATTGCTTTGCTATCAAATGTGGGCTTCACCTTAACATTTATGTGTGTCCTACACTTATAAATATGTACACTGAGTGCAATGATATTGATGCGGCTCGCCGGGTCTTTGATAAGATAACGAACCCTTGTGTTATTATACATAATGCTATGATCACAGGTTATGCTCGAAGTAGTCGGCCAAATGAGGCATTGGCTTTGTTTCGAGAATTGCAAGCAAGCGATGTAAAGCCAACCGATGTTACTATGCTTAGTGTTCTTTCGTCATGTGCTTTGTTAGGAGCATTGGACTTGGGGAGGTGGATCCATGAATATGTT
The DNA here is from genome assembly GCA_003254885.1 of Purshia tridentata. Classification (NCBI taxonomy): domain Eukaryota; kingdom Viridiplantae; phylum Streptophyta; class Magnoliopsida; order Rosales; family Rosaceae; genus Purshia; species Purshia tridentata. Next base: position 5,512 of record QANT01001201.1, read on the forward strand.
AAGAAAAATAGGTTTGATAAATATGTCAAAGTGAACACTGCACTAATAGATATGTATGCAAAGTGTGGAAGCCTGGAGGATGCAGTGTCTATTTTTGAAAACATGAGTGTGAAAGATACGCAGGCTTGGTCTACAATGATTGTGGCATATGCCACTCATGGGCATGGTACCAAAGCCATATCAATGTTTGAAGAAATGAAGAGAGCACAAATTCGACCTGATGAGATCACATTTTTGGGTCTCTTATATGCATGTAGTCATTCTGGACTAGTTGAAGAGGGTTGCAAGTATTTCTACAGCATGAGTGAGAGATATGGGATTATTCCTGGGATTAAGCATTATGGGTGTATGATAGATTTGCTAGGTCGGTCTGGACGCTTAAAGGAGGCTTACAAGTTCATAGATGAATTACCAATTAAGCCTACACCCATATTCTGGCGAACATTGCTTTCTGCTTGCGGCAGCCATGGTAATGTAGAAATGGGGATGCGGGTGCTTGAGCGAATTTTTGAGTTAGATGACTCTCACGGTGGGGATTATGTGATCATATCGAACTTGTGTGCAAGAGCAGGGAGATGGGATTATGTGGATCGTTTAAGGAAGTTGATGAAAAACAGAGGAGTTGTAAAGGTTCCTGGGTGTAGCTCCATAGAGGTGAACAATGTAGTGCATGAATTCTTCTCTGGGGACGGAGAGCGTTCGGTTTCTACTGTACTGCAGCAGGCAGTTGATGAGTTGGTTGAAGAATTAAAGTCGGCCGGATATGTTCCTGATACTTCTCTAGTCATTCATTCTAACATGGAAGATAAAGAGAGAGAAGTTTCTCTAAGATATCATAGTGAGAAATTGGCCATTACTTATGGGCTCTTAAACACTCCCGCTGGGACAACAGTACGTGTTGTGAAGAACCTTAGGGTATGTGGGGATTGCCACTCTGCTGCTAAATATATATCATTGATCTTAAATAGACAGATAGTTCTTAGAGATGTTCAACGATTCCATCATTTCAAAGAGGGGAAGTGCTCTTGTGGCGATTACTGGTAGTTGAGCTTGTTGAACAGGAATTCAAGGGTGAGAAATTTGTCTGTCGTCATCATCATCTTGTACAGAAATGCATATTTGTTTGAAATTTATTCACTTTCCATACAATTGTAAAGATACAATCTGTTAGTCTTGTTATAAAATGCTTTGTAAAAAGCCCATGGATGAGAAATGCAGTTATCCATGAATGCATCTTGATCTTTGGTTGTTTATGACCTTCTAGAATTTTCTATGTAAATTCTAAACTTCAACCATGTTGGCGATTCATCTCAATTTCCAAACTCATTTTTGCATTAATCATATAATACACTTGAGATTATGATTACACAGAGAATATAAAAGTAGGAAATAGAAATACCAGGAACGTGATTCATGCAAAAAAATATGTATTAGATTAATACGGGTTGCCAAGCATATGCTGTCCCTCTATTTAAATATTTAATACTATGTCCACGCTGTTCCATTTTGCCCTTAAATACTTCACCATGAACACGTCGAACACATCGAACACTGTCATTTTTTGTCAGACATTGTACACAGTCCTTAAATTAGAAAAATCCCACAAAGCATTGGGAGATATGGATACGAAATTCGACCACTCAATGTTGATCAGGCTTTTGATGATACAATTGCTACCAGTTATTTGTGTTGCTCAGGGTTTTGATTTTTTCTATTTTGTACAACAGGTGACTGTGTGGTTGTGAACTTGTGATCATAATTAAAGTGAACTCAACGCTTTTTCCTTTTTTAATTAATCCGTTTTTCATTCATACTTCTGAACACTGAATTGTGATGCATGCAGTGGCCAGGGTCCTACTGTGACACTAAGCAAAGTTGTTGCTATCCAACAACAGGAAAACCTGCAGAAGAGTTCAGCATCCATGGACTTTGGCCCAATTATGAGGATGGTTCATACCCATCCAACTGCGATTCTAACAACCCTTTTGATGAATCGAAGGTAGTTAACTACACTATATTACACTGTACATGAAGTTCACAATTGGATATGCAATCACATCGACACAGCTAGTTTGAATTTTGATGCCTTCTTCTAAGTTCTTTATGTATGATGATTATGATGATGATTGTGCAGATATCAGACCTGAGAAGCAGAATGCAAAGAGATTGGCCATCACTGGCCTGCCCCAGCAGCAACAGTTCACAGTTTTGGGCACATGAGTGGGAAAAACATGGGACTTGCTCTGAGTCTGTCCTTGACCAACATGGATATTTTGAAGCAACTCTCAACCTCAAAGACAACTTAGACATCTTCCAAATCCTTCAAAATGCTGGTACATGTCATATAGGCTCTACTTTCATTTTTCATAATATTAATTATTTGACATGTTTTGGCCCTTTTGGGAAGTAATTTAACTAATTGTGACTGCAGGAATCCAAGCAGATGGGAATGTTTACAGCTTGAGCAGCATAAAAGAAGCTATAAAAGCAGAAATCGGGTACACTCCTTGGATAGGATGCAATGAAGATGCATCTGGGAATAGCCAACTTTATGAGGTTTATATTTGTGTAGACACTTCTGGGTCAAACCTCATTGAATGTCCAGTTTTCCCCAAAGGGAAATGTTCCTCCAACATTGAGTTCCCTTCCTTCTAGTTCTAGGTTATATAGCACTTGTTGAAGATTGACTTGTTCTATTGTAATTTCTTAATAAGCAGGTGAATGCTCTCATCTGGGCCCTTAGTCATTTGAATTTCCAGCAGCAACAAATATCTGTGTGATTCTCATGTATCCATCAATAAATTTGTTTTTCTTTATGTGGGTTTTAATTTATCCAATCACCAAATAGCCGATTTAATTTTCAAGCTGTGGTAAGCATGATATCATACATTATAGTGCAAAATAGCCCACATATTTCTAGTGGCTGAATACTCCTGAATTGATAGGAAAACGTATAATATGTAGCAATATAACCAAATCAAGTATTCAGCTAAAAAGGAAATCAACCAAGGATAGAACCAATACATGAACTAATTCTGACTGAATGGAAAAACAACATAGGCTAGAATCAAAGATAATAACAGGGGGCCCACTGCAGAGCTTGTTATTTACCAGATTATCAATATGCAGCTCTATCAACACCCAAAAACAAAAAAACCTTCATGCTTCCTGAAAGGTTCCAAATGTTTAATTATGAAAATCTTAAGAACAATCAACAAATATGCATTAAAATATTCCACTGCGAGTCTGTGAGGGTTCTCCATGGTGTGGACAGATGACTTTTTGGACAGAGACTTGAAATCTCTATTTGTTTTGGCAGTATTTGATTTCTAATAGTTGTACAAGAGAAATCATACACAACAGTTGTTGAATTTGTGACATAAACGTCAAATCAAAGGTCAAATAATGCCAATATAAATTAATGTTAAAACAATGAGAGAATATTCTCTTAAATGCCAAGTTTTTGGGTATGAAAGCATGTATGAAGATCACGGCACGTTATTTCTTATTGGTGTCCATTTATGAATGCATGTATCAAATTTCAAGCATATTAGACTTTCTTATTGGTCCCAATAAAAATAAAGTGTGAAAACTGTGCGTCCTTACCATAACTTAGGCTAATCCATCAAATAATTATTACAAGTACAATGTAGCTTATTTTATACAGTTATAGCTGAATTAAAGCTGATACAAATTGATCAAATAACAGGCAAGACAAATACTTTTTTATTAATTGAGGTTTATTTTGCTTTGTTTTTTCCCAATTAATTTATCAAAACGATACTGCATAAAGTCACAATTATATATGCCCAATAAGTGTGTGCCACACATCATGCTGTGAAAAATTGAGTTGAATTTAACCAATTGTCTTTTCTTTCCACTGAACTTGTTTACGTTTGTGTCGGGCTTGTACAAAGATAAGTGTAAGATTCACTATTTATGATAAATCTCACACTTTTCGTATGAGACCCTAACACAATACGCTGAATGCACACAAGAATATTACTATTTATGGTGAATCTCACATTTTCTGTATGAGAGTCCCTGACACAATACGGGTGCTCACAAGAATATCTACTCATGAAGATAGAGTAATCTGCATTCATGGCTCAGTACTTTTGATTTTCAGCTGCAAATTAGGAAAAGCATGTACTGTAAGGAGTGGAAGAAGCAAAAAAGAAATGAATGTGACAGAAAAAGACAATCTCAAAAAAATCCCACAAATTAATAAAATAAAAAATGATATATAGAAAAGGTGAGCCGACATATAGCAATCATCATGCAACCGTTACACACGTAGATGATGTTGTAAAGGGTAATATCTAATATGTATAAGATAAGATTAATTGGTAATTAACATAATTAATTAAGGATATATTGTTGGATATTCTGTCCCACAACCTTCCATTTTGGCGTATAAAAACAGCTATCAGTATCCCCTCCATTTACTCCATCACTACTCATATACTCTCCAAACCAGTCTCAGAGGCCATAACTTAGAGTTCCAGAGAGATCAGTGGTGGGGAAAATGATGAAGTCCAACAACCACTCAAATTTGGTATTCACCAAGCTTTTAATACTAGGATTGGGATATCTCTCAGTTCTCTGTGTTGCAGAAGATTTTGATTTCTTCTACTTTGTCCAGCAGGTGAGTGTGAGACTCGGATCATTAGTTTAATTCCTTCCATAATCTGTAATTTACTTCTGTTGTGCACCAAAATTATGTATATAATATTTGTGTTTGCGTTATACTAATGCAGTGGCCAGGATCATACTGTGACACAAAGCAAAGTTGCTGCTTTCCAACAAGTGGGAAGCCTGCATCAGATTTTGGCATTCATGGGCTTTGGCCTAATTATAAAGATGGTTCATACCCCTCCAACTGTGATCCTAGCAACCCCTTTGATCAATCTGAGGTATGTGTGAATTGTGATACGAAAAGACACATTACAGATTAACCTTGTTTGATATGTTTTGGCATCAAAATCATCGATCATGTATCTCTTTTTTACTTTATAAGGCCGGTCACAAGAATGACATGGTTATAATATTAACATGGTGTGAGAGGTGAACATTTTTTGACAGAGTATGAAATTAAAACTTTGATACAGAACAAGCCCTGCGTGCAAGTTTGGGTTTGTGGTGTGAGTGTGACTGACTGGTGTCACATCTCACATGCCCTGCGTGCAAACAATGGCCACATATATATTGGCTGCAATATGTGTCTTATATGTATATTATAGCCCTCTTTATCCTTTAATTTGGTTTTTCATCTTATTTTTTTAACTTTCAGTTTTTGACAAAATGAAGAATCAGATTTAACATTATAGCTTTTTCATCTTACATCAATAACGTTTGGATGTCACCAATGCATACTGGTGAGGAGAAACTTTTTCTCGCTGACATCACATGATATGTATTTATTAGAATGGATTTATAAAAATTGATGAAATCCACCCTATTAAATGGTTATTATGATAATTATTCAATATTTTGACCCTTTTGCTCAAATCCCCTAACTATTTATCACGATGGCCCAGATTTCAGATATAAGAAGCAGTATGCAAGAAGAATGGCCAACACTGGCTTGCCCCAGCAGCAGTGGCATACAGTTCTGGACACATGAATGGGAAAAACATGGCACCTGCTCAGAGTCTGTCATTGACCAACATGGTTATTTTGCAGCAGCTCTCAACCTCAAAAAGAAAGTAAACCTCCTTCAAGCTCTTCAAAATGCAGGTAATAAACTAAAAACCTCCATTAATTTCAATAATAAAGAAACCCATTTTCAGATCTTGATTGCTTGTCCTGAAATAATGTGAAAAAAATGTGTTGCAGGTATAAAACCAAAGGGGGACTCATACAGCCTAGCGAACATCAAGGATGCAATAAAAGGTGCAACAGGGTATACTCCGTATATAGAGTGCAATGTTGATCAATCGGGCAACAGCCAGCTTTACCAAGTGTACTTGTGCGTGGACACTTCTGGGTCTGATTTCATTGAGTGTCCAGTGTTCCCTCATGGAAAATGTGGTTCACAGATTGAGTTCCCTGCCTTTTAGATATATGTAGAAAAATGACTCAGATATCACAGCATGTATTTCAAATTTCATGTATCGAGGATCATTCACTAATCATTAATTCAAAATGCTATTTCCTTTTTATAATAAACCCATTTGTCAAAGTAATGCAAGTAATATTTTGATGTATGCAGTGCATATTATTATTTTAAACCAAGCTTGCAATATTACATGCCTCAAAAGTCTTTATATGGTGTCATCGTATTATGGATCCTTATCCTGGGCATAAAAGAGAGTGTATTGGGCTTGTCTTTCAAATTCTTTGACGGCTTAAAAGTGGTTAGTTAATATTGGGCCGCAGTGGTTGGGGTGAAATAGGCCCTTTTTTTGAGCCAAACTATATCGAACAGTTTCAAGTGTCAAAACCTTATATATGTACATAATTTTTGTTTAAGAAAGTTTGTTGATGTTGAAAACTGGTTGAATATTTTGGTGGGTAGGCCAAGTAGGTGATCTAACCGAGGAAGTAGTAACCCTAAAAATCAAAGAATATGATATTGGACTGACTGAGACGGTGTATATATGATGTTGGCTGATAAGCATCAAGACATTGTACGTTACTTAACAAATAATAACAAGTTTTGATTGGGTCTCGACTCTCGATCCAAAAAAAAAATTAGAGTTCTTGGGTGCTTATTTATGAAACTTTTGATTAATTAATTGTTGATTATAAGATGCTTTCCCACCTCTATGGTCAATTATTGATTAATGTCATGGAACTCTTCTACTTGATCTATCTCTTTTTATAAAATCAAGAATCTTAGTTGAGATTGAACTGAGAAGATAAGAATTTCTGCATTAATTTTTAAGCAATATTTTCTTAATATAATTCCTTCCCTCTACTTTAAATATTTAGCTCGCGGAGAAGCTTGATTATAATGGACCATGTATAAATACATATATGTTTGCATGATAATGTCGAAGCTGCACTCCACGTCATAAATCAATGTCAAAGACGCAGATGTCTAGAAAAGAGAATGAAACCCCACCAAAAAAAATTGAAGATAAATATTTGGTGATCGAAATGTTAGGCAGATCGAAGCCGCACAGCAAAGTATACTTAAGATTAATTTAGAACAAAGTTTGGGGTCTCTCAATAAGAATCCAACAAGCATACACGTATCTGTCATTATCTTGAGGTATAATTAGTAGATCGCATCATATCACATCAATCTTTATCAATAATTTAGGAAACCTCGATGCCCATTGATCATGATGGAGTTCCGGTTAGACGTCACTTAATAAAGAATTTACAGATGGATCATGTTGATCTTAATTACCAAGTTCCAGATCGATGGATCATGATCAGAGGGAGCTTGAGGATCTTATCTTCAACTACGAGCTTGTTGACCTGACCACTCTGCACGTGATTAATTGCAGCAATTCCATGCATAAGATTAATCAATTATCTATCTTAATGATCATTATCTTAATTAATGATTAGCTAGCTAACAAACCCAAAAACAAGCATTTCCTAGCTAAAATGAAATATAAATTGATTTGGAATTGGAAATGCATGTGTATGGTAGCTAATGTAGGCAATTACTTGGATTCTCTCACCCCTCTCCTTGTGTTCTTGGCGTATAAGCCCAAACATATATATGCATGCTTGCGCCTCATGCCATGTCCTTTAACTAAATTACTGACTTGCACGCAACACCAACAATAGTAAGCTGGCCTGTTTAATCTAGCTAGCAAATACCAATAATCCCAGCTAACCCAACCCCCTTTAACTCTTTACGATAAGCTTCAAAGCCTTGCCCTAGCTCCACCTTATTGTTGTTACGTAAAGACTAATTAATCCACTACGTACGTCCCTTTGCCACAAAATACATTCACTCTTCCTTGCAAACTTTCAATTGCTGATTTTGGAAATAACAATTAATAAACTTAATATAGATTTTTTTCTTACAATTAGACAGTCTGACATGTTATATTGTTAAGCTAAATCATTAACTAATGTGTAGATTCTTTTTTAAGGTGTCATGTAAGACTAACAGTCTAGTAACATAATTAAAGTTGGGATATACCTTGACTAAATAAGACATGTTTAATTGCATAATCTCTTTTCAAAATTGATGCACTTTTGAGAAATTTTCAGAACTAATTAAGTGGGGGGCAGTTTAGAACTTTTGCATCCAAAACCTTAAGGATTTTAAATTTCTCAAATAGGGTCATGTGAACTGTCGGAAGTTTCCCAAAAAGATCGAATTTGGGTTATGCATAACTTAACTATTTATTATTGATTAAACCGATAAAGTCGAAAATAAAAAAGAAGATGGAGAAGCTGGAACGAAGAAGCAAGCATATAAAATTTAATGTACAGAGACCGTTAAACACGCAAATGATGTGCTATAAAATAACTTAACTATTTATTATTGATTAAACCGATAAATTCGAAAATAAAAAAGAAGATGGAGAAGCTGGAACGAAGAAGCAAGCATATAAAATTTAATGTAAAGAGACCGTTAAACACGCAAATGATGTGCTATAAATTTAATACGATTGGTGAATGGTGGTGATATATAGCATATGCTTTGCGGGATATTCCATCTGTACATTTCTTCCATCATATATGCCTATTTATAGAGATTTCAACTCATATACTCAGCATTCTCATTAATTCTAAAGCTCTCCCAAAAAGTTGTTAATCAGAAAAAAGAAAGAACAACCAACAATGAGATACAGCAGTAGTTTGATGTTGATCAAACTTTTGATAATTCAATACCTCTCAGTTCTTTGTGTTTCACAGGAGTTTGATTTCTTCTACTTTGTTCAACAGGTGAGTCGATCTGCAGTTTCAGCTATATATATGGTCTTTAGTTTTCTTGGAGGACTCTTTTCATAAAGATCGAATATATATCATTTGTTTTGATTGATCCTGCAGTGGCCAGGAGCATATTGTGACACAAAGCATAGTTGTTGCTATCCAAAGTCAGGAAAACCCGCAGCAGATTTTGGCATTCATGGGCTTTGGCCAAACTATAAGGATGGCTCCTACCCATCTAACTGCGATCCCGACAGTGTCTTCGACAAATCTGAGGTACTAAAATGATTTACATATGTTGAAGCTAGCTCTTGTATATTCAGTCAAGCATCAACTAATTAACTAGCTATATTTACAGCTAGTACAACATTTTCCTGTACAATAATAAACATTAGAAGAGGGTATAGCTAGCTCGCTAAACGCCATGAAGAGTAGTGACATATAGGGGATGCTCATGCATGCTGTCATGCATGGAATCAATCAGACAAGAAAGACAATAAGTAAAGATTAAAATTAAATTAGAGATGGCGTGCATCTAGTAATTAATATTAAAGAACAGTACTAATGTGCCCTAAAAATCGATCTCATTACCCACCACCAGGCCCCACTGTCCCAAGACTCCCAGGAGTATAAAAGATTGTCCGTTTACCGAAGAAAATGAGATTCTCAAAAAACGTATATATAATATTTTATATACTTTGAACAAAAATAAAATTGAATCCTTAATTAAAATTTACAACCCAAAAGGTAATGTCAGATTGTCAGCTTGTCTTCTCTTTTGGCTCTCCATGATTCTGGGAGAAGAGAGTGGCAAATTCGATGTCCTTGTGGTACGTACACTAGCTCCTTTTTAAATGGTCTGCTCTTAATTCACCACACTTTGCTTTAATTTGACAATGCTAGAACATGCACATGGACCTCCACCCAATGGTTTGTATAGATTTATTAATATTATTTAAATGTTTGATAATTAAGCTTGTAACTGAAATTCATTTGTGTCTCATGGATTATCGAACTGGTTTAGATCTCAGAGCTGATGAGCAGTCTGGAAAAGAACTGGCCATCACTAAGCTGCCCAAGCAGCAATGGCTACAGGTTCTGGTCACATGAATGGGAAAAACATGGGACTTGCTCTGAGTCTGAGCTTGATCAGAAGGATTACTTTCAAGCGGGTCTCAAGCTCCGGGAGAAAGCAAACCTTCTACAAACCCTCAAAAATGCTGGTACGACTACGCGTCACACATAATTACTATCTTAATAATGTTAAGTAATTAGATATGTTTATTCATCAAATTATATCTCAGAATACAAGGTAATATCTTAATTAATGCATGTGATTGCAGGAATCGAACCAGATGATGGAATTTACAGCTTAGACAGCATTGTAGAAGCTATAAAAGAGGGTGTTGGGCACACTCCAGGGATAGAGTGCAACAAGGACTCAAGGGGTAACAGCCAACTTTACCAAGTATATTTGTGCGTCAACACTTCTGGCCAAGACATCATTGAGTGTCCCATACTTCCAAAGGGACGATGTGCTTCCGATGTCCAATTCCCCAAATTTTAATATATCTCTGTATCATCCATCATACCAATTAACATCCATAACTCTTTTCATAATTCTTGCTGCTGCTCAATTGATGTCAATGTTGCTTTGAACTAGTGGCTTTCACTTCCATGTTACGTAATTCAGCTACCTTATTGTGTTGCTAATAAAATTTTATGGAATTTTCTATACAAAGGAATTCAAATGAATGAATATTTGTGTGTGTGTGTGTGTATTGAATGAATGAATTTTCACCTTTATAATAATCGTAGTTTTGGGCACAATTTCTACCCAAAAGTGGGCTGTTTTCATCTGGGTATCACAACGTCTTAAGCCCACAAACATAAAAACCAATCTCTTAACCCAAAAGACTAGGCCGCCTCACTAAATTGGCCCAAGCCCTCTCTTTTAGACAAAAAGCAAGCCAGAGAAAACGAGGCCCAAAAAGTAATATCAGAATGCAAATAGCAAGCGTACTAAGGGTAATTTTAAAACACACACTGTCTACTTTCTAAACTCCACAAAATATTTTCAATTTTATCCGCCATCTCCACAATCAACACTCAACAGCCCCTCCTCTCCCCCTCCCTCTCTAGATAAAGTTATTGTATCACATTTGTTATACTATATAGTCTATATTAATGTTACATCTCTAATAAATGTGAAAACTAAATGGATAATTGTTATACCATGTTATTTTAAATTTTAAATCTAACAATTTAAAGTACATTGTATTGGATATTCTTATTTTGTTTAATAATACTTTTTTTTTTTGTCAAATCCTTCTTCATTTTAGGCTGAATCTCTTGCATAGACCTTTACGAAGAGGTATATATATATATATATATTTCTACGCTGCGTCATGAACATGACCCTTCACATTTTTGTTCCACTTCCATTATGCCATCTCGCACACTTCCACACATACGACAATTACATCTACAAGGACATAGAAATAAAATTCAAAAGATTCACATTTTTGTTCCACTTCCATTATGCCATCTCCCACACTTCCACACATACGACAATTACATCTACAAGGACATAGAAATAAAATTCAAAAGAAAAAAAAAATAAAAAAAACCTATCAACCATGGAAATGAAAGGCATCACATAGAAATATACGATCAACATTTGACACCTGTAACTTTGTTGTCCTTGTTTGGTGGAACCTTTTTTATATTGAATTTGGGTGTGTTTCTTTTTCTTCATCCACACACGTGCCTGCGCGGTCATTTCAATAGGTACTACTATTGCAAGCGACGTCCAATAAAAACATTAATTTTATTATAAAGTTCCACCATCAAAGTTGGTAACCTGTCGGCGGTCCATGCTACCACGCCAGTAGATGACCCATTAATATCAAGTAACAAAATTCGTCATCCAGAACCCCAATCGATGCCTAATGATTTTGACCTACGTGGCACATTTTAGTTGGTCTTTATTCTATATTTTGAAAAGTCACGGTAGGCAGGCACCTGTTGAGTTTGGGTCGTCTTGTCTCTCCCTCAAGCTAATGGACTCGGCCACCTCCTTTTGAAAGTTACATTTCACCCGTAAACGACGGACCGTAAAATATTCATTGTGTCATTATTACTTAAGAGCAAGGATAGAACCGTAAATGCGTCATTGAGACTCAGCCCACTTTCTCCAGCTACCGGCCTTGGCCTGCTGTACCAGTTACCCACCTTCGATGTTTATGAGGCGAGCCTTTAGTGGCTCCCACCGCGTTCTGTCCACTAATGACTACTGAGCTCGATTCAATCGAAGCCGGTGACTCCCCTTCTTCTACAACTACGCAGCAAATCCCAACCATTGAAAAAATTACTTTCTCTGTTACTAGGCGATCTTGAGCTCTCAAATCTCTTCGATCTCTCAGGCTAATCAATGATATCAATTTATTGGCAATAAAATCAAAGTGGGTTTTCTCTGAAGACCCATCAAAATGGCTTTGCACCCAAGCTATTTCTAATGCTTCAGAAAAGCGCCACCTCATCACCCTCCCACCAAAGTCTGTAAAATATATATCATATATTCAATCATAAAACAAAAGTCTGTATAGAAATATATCAAGTATATTTTTTGTTTAAAAATATGTTAGGATTTTTTTTCGGCCGAAAACAGTCGTGTCATTTATATTCATTAATTTTCAAGTCGGGTTTGTTTTGAGATTTTTTACCACCCATACGTTATCATGTCATGTGTCTTATTAGCATTGACTAACAAATCGTGTTGAATTTGTCCCGAATTCGTAAAACATCACCCGATTGTCAAGTGTAAATGATTTTTATAGTTCTCATCGACCGGCCAGTCCTTTACTTTTCGTTTGAACTGTGATTTACTAGCATTATAAAATTTTTGAGTGAAAAAATAGTAAATGTAAAAACAAGGTCGTAAATAAAAGAAATAGTAAAGGTAAAATACAAGAACTATTGTTGTCATTTGTTCCAAATAAAAAACACTAAAAATGTCTAATTAAGAATCTTTATTAATTGTTGCATGGAAAGCAGATCCACAAAAAAAAAAATCGTTATTCCCTTGTTACATTTTGCTTTTGATCAAATGCTCCTACAATATTAAATCATTTTAATAATTTATACCAAAAAAAATAAGTTTAAACATTAAAAAAATTGTAATCACATGTTATTTTACTTGGTCCTCTTTTTATTATTTTACATAATCCCACCAAATATTATATATCATTATAAATTATGTGTGTAATATTTTAGTGAATAATTACGGTGGAAATTATGAAAAATTTAATAAATAATGGTAGAACCGTGGAACACATAAACTTGAGTAAAAGTCATAAAGTCATAAAGACCAAAACAGTTGCTTATGGTTTCCCACCGTTAACGCGTAGACTCCAAGGTTCAAACGACCGGGATTCATCACTCCCTTCTCTTTATTCATTTCAAATTTTCTCGTCGATTTTCTCTCTCACTTTCCGGCATTCTCCCAATCAGAGTTGCTTCACAAGGTAACTTTGAATCTCCGACTATTTTCTTTACTTCCGTCATCTTGAACCTTGTCCTTTTTAGTCATATTACTAAATTTTACAGCTCTGTCTTCTTCTTTTTAATTCCTGGTCCACTGTAGCTCAATAATCAAAATCCTGAATCGTTTTTCTTCGCTCGCTTTCGCCTTCGGATCTGCCCAGTTACTTAGTTCTGTTCAACCACTGTTTGCTTGACGAGAAAGTTGGCAAAGATATCAGAGTGAAGCTTAGCATATGTATGCTGTTTCTAGTAACTTTTGCTATGAGGTAATACTTTTCTAAATTTAGGATTTAGAAATCTAATTTTGTGTATTTTGCTTATATTCACTCGGAAACTCGTCCGAGCAATTGTAGATTTGTACGATTTCTCAAACAAGTAGCTTAAATTTTTATTTTATTTTATATTTTTCTTGCTTTGGCGGCGTCATAATGCGTCAATGGTGATGGTGGTCTAGAAAATTTGTTCTAGTAAAATGTGAGGTACTGGAATGGCATTTGTGGTAAATTCAACAAGGAAGTATGCTTTGAGTGAATAATAATAAAAAAAAAGTTTTATAAAACAAACATGAATAGTATGATAATTATTCGACCGAGAAATCAACGCTTGCTTTCCTACTATTTTCTTCATTTTCTACGTCATTACTGAGTAAATTTATAGCATTGTTAAATCTAATCTGGTTTTAAGAGAATAAACAAAGCTGTTGAAAGTAAAAAATATATTTGAATACGTAACCACTCCTATGTATTTGACCAATTGTTTTCGGTGGTCTTTTGTTGAAAAGTCTAAAAGAATTTATTCTTTTCTTCATGAAAATGTCTTTCCCCTATTTCAGATAAACTCTGCAATGCTGTTTGTGAAGTAGTCGGGGGAAGAAAGACCAATATAGGATTTAGATTCCAAAGAATATGTGATTGATGCCATTGAAATATGGTACCTTGAGAGCTGGGTGTATGTATAACACTGCTTATTGGGATGAACTTGTATTTTGGTTCAACAGAGCCTCGTATCCCAATCTTTTCCTCTAATTTTACATTTGTTGCTTGTGTTTCAGTGTAACTGTTCTCACCATTTAATATAAGGAAGATTATATAAAATACATTTTTTAGGGAGGGTGTTTTTCTTGAGCCATCTGCTCTTCTGTATCCTTAAATTTTGTAGCATGTTCTTTTCCTCCATTGAACGTTGACTGAACCTTTTGTTTACACAAATCTACAATCACAAGCATTAAGCATTTTGTTTTCAATTTCATAACAGATTATTATGAATTCTTGCATACAGAATTTTGTTTTCAATTTCATAACAGATCATTATGAATTCTTGCATACAGATTGATTGGGATTTAAATTCGGCCGGGTAGTTTCATATGAGATGTTTCAAGTCTCAAGAGTAACTTCTGTGGTATGATCATCAGATTCCAGACCACTAGAGAATTAATTTGTCTGGCAGAAGAAGTTGTTGGCAAAACACCGTAGCTGGTTTCCGTTGAATAGTAGACTGAAAAGGAAGACGTGAAACATTTATTTGAGAGAAGTAGAAACCCTTCTGATATGATCTATTTATCTCTTGCTGAAGATCCTTAGCCATTTGCCTTGGTGGATTCATTCTCTCTCTCTTTATCAGTTCCTTGGGCTTGTGGACTTTTCTTGCCAGACTTACTTTTAGTAATTCATGCACATGATTACCAATGGTGCTATTTGAGTTTCATGATGATCAATAACTTGGGAAATCAGGCTTAGAGCTTTTGAGGCAATTGTGTAATCACCCAGAATGAAAAAATCGTTTGGTGGTGTTGTGGCTGCATGTTTATTCATGCTGCTAGTCCTGAGATATGGGATCCTAAATTATCCCATTGGGGATAGTTACTTGACCAATGCATTATACTCCAATTCTAGTAATCCACTTGAATGGTTGAATACTGTTCCACCTGCAGTTCAGAATCCAGAGAATGCTTCTCAAGTGATTTCTGTGGAGAAAATAGTCTTCAGTCTCTTTGCTCAAAGGAATGTATCCAATGAAGAGCAGCAAACTTTGCAGACATGGAACCTCTTGAAACAGCTTATTAATCAAGCTCAAGGTTTGCCTAATGCAGTGGATGCTATAAAAGAAGCTGGAGGTGCATGGAATAGCCTTATGGCTTCAGTTGAAGAGCAAAGACTTGGTTATACAAATGAAAGTTCACCTGGGAGAGCAAAAGAGAAGCAGTGTCCTCATTTTCTTAATAAAATGAATAGGACAGAGATTGATAATAGTGGTTATAAGTTGCGGGTTCCTTGTGGCCTGACTCAAGGTTCTTCGATTACAGTTATTGGTATTCCAGATGGAATTCTTGGCAATTTTCGGATTGATTTGACAGGGGAGCGCCTTCCTGGGGAGCCTGATCCACCCATTATATTGCATTACAATGTTAGACTAAATGGTGATAAGCTCACTGAGGACCCCATAATTGTCCAAAACACCTGGACTGTTGGCCATGATTGGGGTGACGAGGAGCGTTGCCCATCTCCCACTCCTGAAAAGAACAATAAAGGTAAAAATTCCTGCCTCATTTTTCTATTAGTTAAGTATAACAAAGATTTTGGTACATTGCTTTGTATTTTGACATATTCGAGTTGATAATCACTAAGTTGTTGTGCCTAGTGGCAAATATTGGAATTGCAATTACTGTATTATGAAAAAACTAGTCAATGAATCAATTTGGCCTTTTTCTTTAACTTGTTGTTCTTCTTTTTTTCATAATGGTGTGCATCCATCAGACAAAACTGTTTTCTTTACAAGTGATGCATATTATGTTTAACCTTATTACTTGTTTCTAGCTAGATCTATAAGGCCTCATTGATATGTACTCTATTCCTCTGTTTTAAAAATGTTAATGGTTGCATGTGCCAGTGGATGAGTTGGACAACTGCAACAAGATAGTTGGAAAAGTTGAAGAGCAGAGGATACATTCAAATGTTTCAAGGCAGTCTTCAATCGTGCAAGATGGATCAAAGTCCAGAAAATACTTCCCTTTTCAGCAAGGTTATCCATTTGTTGCTACCCTTAGGGTGGGTTCAGAAGGAATCCAAATGACAGTCGATGGGAAGCATATTACATCCTTTGCATTCCGCGAAGTAATACTTTCAATTTCAATTCTTCTAGTTTCTTTTGGAATTTAAAAGATAAAACGCTTGTTTCTTTGAATTCATGTGCTGTTTTCCTGGTTTTCTGTTCAGACTTTGGAGCCATGGCTTGTTAGCGAAGTAAGGATATCAGGAGACTTGAAATTAATTTCTGTCCTGGCCAGTGGTTTACCCACATCAGAGGATTCAGAGCACATAATTAATTTAGAAGAACTCAAATCTACTCCTCTCTCTCCTCACAGACAATTGGATCTCTTTATTGGTGTTTTCTCTACGGCTAACAATTTTAAACGAAGGATGGCCGTTCGCAGAACATGGATGCAGTATGCTGCAGTGCGATCAGCAGCAGTTTCAGTGCGCTTTTTTGTTGGTTTGGTGAGTTGACATGCAAGATTCTGTTCTTGTTAATATAAAGTATTGGCTCTTTAATATGAAAACTTATGATCTGTGTACTGTTTCCTCTCTCTGTTTCTCTTAAGCCTGTTGCTGAATTATTCATCAAGTTTGAAACGTATTGCAGCATAAAAACCAAATAGTGAATGAGGAACTCTGGAATGAGGCAAAAACGTATGGAGACATACAACTGATGCCTTTTGTTGATTACTATGGCCTCATTACCTGGAAAACTTTGGCCATCTGCATCTTTGGGGTAAATTTTTTTGCTTTTCCTTAAACATGGGATATGCATCCTTTGACTTATTGACGTCATATCTTCAACAGACGGAGGTTGTTTCAGCAAAGTTTGTCATGAAGACTGATGATGATTCATTTGTCCGTGTGGATGAGGTGCTAGCTTCCTTAAACAGGATCAAGGTGACTCATGGCTTGCTTTATGGACTCATTAACTCAGATTCCAGACCTCATCGAAATCCTGAGAGCAAGTGGTATATCAGCCCTGAGGTAATTTTCTATGTTCGATCCTGTTTAAATCTGATTGGTCTCCTAAACTTTGCCAACTTGGTTCCATCTTGCCGAATGTCATTCCTTCTGTGTATCATCTTTATAATTAAAGATAATGGATGCCAAGTAAGCTTGTGCTACACTGGGTTTGTTCATCAAATTAGGGATCAAAGTACAATATCTTAATTGATGCATGATTTTCCATTGGTTGCAAAATAAGAAACTGTTATTCTGCTTCTCACACAATTTTTGTCCCTTATTGTCTGCCGCTATAATGAAGGAATGGCGTGAAGAGACTTACCCACCTTGGGCACACGGTCCTGGTTATGTGGTATCGAGTGACATAGCAAAGGCAGTTTCCTGGCGGTATAAAAAAGGCAGTTTAAAGGTAAGAACAATTCACACTTTGCAACACCGGTTCTTGGCATCTGCTACTTAATAATTTTGCCGGAGCTAGAAGATGAAATAAAGAATGGTTTGTGTATCTGAAAGAAAACAATGTTTGTTTGTTGTTGTACCAGATGTTTAAGCTAGAAGATGTGGCGATGGGGATCTGGATTGCCGATATGAAAAAACAGGGTTTAAAGGTACAGTATGAGAAGGAAGGGAGGGTACATAACGAGGGTTGCAAGGATGGCTACGTCGTTGCGCATTACCAAGGTCCCAGGGAGATGCTATGTCTCTGGCAGAAAATTCAGGAAGGACAAGCTGCGAAATGCTGTGGTGGAGATAGAAGATAGACATATAATTTGACCATTCATTGCAGGAACCTCTTAAAGCTTCATCGAAGCAGAAGAGAGATTTGATCTTGGTAACCCTATCTTTTTGTAGAGAGCAGTTGACCAAGAT
This sequence comes from Purshia tridentata, assembly GCA_003254885.1. Taxonomy (NCBI): domain Eukaryota; kingdom Viridiplantae; phylum Streptophyta; class Magnoliopsida; order Rosales; family Rosaceae; genus Purshia; species Purshia tridentata. The sequence goes on from QANT01001201.1 coordinate 23,772, forward strand.
TGTGCAAAGACAAGACCCCACTAACTCAAAAGGAGAAATTTGTCCTTTTTTAGATAGGGGACAATGCCGCATAGCTCAACGATGTATTTTACTCGAGTAGCATTTTCCTTCAGATATAGTTTAGTGTCCAGCCGACTACTAATGTTGTATATTTTAGTAATACTACGGCGATGCCTTAGGGAACGGAGAGTGAGATTTGTTCTTTGTATAGAATCCGGGGAGAGTAGCATGACACCTGTTATCTAGGATCCTAGTCTTATTATACAATACACCTGACTTGATAAAACGAATATTATTTCTCATTCTCTCTCTCTTGCCCTTCTCATCCTATTTTTTATCGCAATCAATCAGTGGATCGATTAACGGTCATTTTCATTTTTTTTATAAATGTATATATGGACAAAATCGAGACCATGTGTTGAGCAGAATGCATATAAAATCTCCAGAAAATATCATCCCTCGCTCTCACCTTGTTATTTAAGAGAAAATAACTTATAATCCAGAAAATTATCGAAGATGAGTTGGCTAGTTCTGAAATTGAAAAAATAAAATAAAATTTGATAAAGATTCGAAACCGAAGAATTGAAGAAAGGGATGTATATGATAGATTACAATCCTGGCAACTAGAAACCTGTAAATATGTGTGTTCGCACCAAAATTCCAGCATTTTGTATGAATACAATGATGTGCCATAGTCAGAACACAAGGAAGATACAACCAAATTGTACGTTGCAGAACTATTCATAACTAATCATTTATAAGTATTATCAACGAGAGTTTACATAGAAGCAGATGCAGATCCATCTTCATCTTGTCAAGAACCCATGTTGAGAGATCGCTATCTCAAATGCTTGTATCCTTTCCCCGGTAGCAAAGCCATTGCGATCATAAGATGATACTTCGTTTATTTTAAGATCGTTGCAGGCCTTGATTAGCTCCTCGCCAACACGTTTAGCAGCTTCCTGTCCAATGTCATAGCAAGAGAGAATTAAGGTGGCAGGTTCACAGTCACAGTGCAGTAGAATAAAGAACCATCTAGGAGGCAAACAAAAAGAAGAAGAATTAGACAACTTGAACTACCAAATGGTTCTATAAATTGACAGTGGTCTAGGTTTCTCCTACACAAGCTTAGAGTACTTACAATGGTACTACAAGGGGGATTCTGACGAATAGATTTCTGTAGAGTGCTTGCGTAAAACAAACAGTTCTTGTTTTGGTCATCTACCAGC
>QANT01001201.1:26945-73075 GCA_003254885.1 Purshia tridentata
TAGTTCTTCTTCCCCACCCAGAAACCATCATCTCCCCCAAACCTTCTCTCCCCCTCAGCTCCCCCCTCCCTCCTGCAGCTCCTCTTTCTCACCCAACCCAGCCCGTACTTCGGTGCCCCTCACCCTACAATACCCTCTGTGCGGCAGCGCCCCTTCTTTCTCACTCCGACAACCCCCCTGCAGCAATCATACTCCACACCAACCCCTCCCTACTCACTTCGACAACCTCACTGCAAAATCAACAAAAATGGAGAGGTCCCTTTCCAGCCCTATCAAAAGATACCCCACAAGTTTTGTTTTAGTTTTGGTGGAGGGGAAAAGGATAACCTCATTTTTTCATGCACCAAAAAAGTGTTATAGACTCACAAACAGAGACCCCACCCTATTCCTTTGCTTCCATTTTACGTCTTTCTCTCTCTCTATACCTAGCGTTCCAAATTTGGGCTGGGCTAGGGCTGAGTGGGCTTTTGGTGGAGACATGAGACTAGATCTTAGTGGGGCATGGTTGAGGGTAGAGGTGGGGAAAGAGGCGAGGGGCCCCGAGGTAGGGGGCTGGGTTGGGTGGGAGAAGGGAGCTACGAGGGGAGGGGGTTTAGGGGAGAGGTTACCAGCTACTGCTAGGTGGGGAAGAAGAACAAGGAAAAATAAAAGATTTTTTTATTTTTTATTTTTGTTTTAAGTTTTTATTTATTTATTGCAAATGGATGAAAAAGAAAAAAAAAATTGTGGGTTGTGTGTGATTTTTTATTGATTTGTATTAATTTTTTTTATGATATCGTGTTGAGTTTTTTGATGATTTTGTATTGATTTTTGGTTTGATGATTTTTTTAATTATTTTTTATAATTGATTTTTTGGGTTTTTTTTAATTATTAATTTTTTGACAAAAAGATGAAATTGTCCCTAAAATTAACAGAGAAGTTAATAGATTTAACGGTAGATCCTTAATTGAAACAAATAGATAAATATAATTTTTAATTAGAATAATTTGAAATTCACAAACTCAATTGCAAAACATGGTATATTTATAGTCCTTTTACTAAAATTTTCTCTTAAAAAAACACCCTATTTACACTCACTTTTTGGGGCCAAATTTGCTACACTTGATATGTTTCTTTAATATGACACGAGAACAAAAAAAAAGAAATGTTTTCTTTAATGAATAAGGTTACGTGTCCGTTGGTACTATTCCACGTCACCGTAAATCCCAAAACATTCGAGATATTTCCACACAAAATTCCAGATCCTTCCACAACCTTCTTTCCTTGATGAAGTGGGAGCACACCTCCTTCTCTTATACCCTCTCCAACCCCAATCCACCTCTGTTCTCGTGATTCTTTAGCTTCCCAAATCTCTCCAACGACTCTCTCTCAAAAAAGTTAGCGTCTTTGTTTTTAATTCGAGAGAAGGTTCATGGCTTCTGAAGCTGAGGCTGCTGAGTTTTTAGCTTTCTTTGATAGGCTAATGATGGACAGAGACTCATCTGTGCTCATCCCCTTCTTCTTGGGCTTGGCAGCAACCATCACCCCAAGAACAGACGCAGATCAAGAAGACCAAGATCAAGAAAACCCAGACCAAGAAAACCCTGAGAGACAAACCCCACTTGATCACAGAACCATTTTCATCAACCCCTTTACCCGAACAATGGTGGTAATTGAAGGTGGGTCGAGCTTGGATTCTATGCTGAGCGATATGGGTAACAAGGGTGGTCAGCCACCGGCCTCGAAGGCCTCCATAGAGGCCATGCCGTGTGTGAAGATTGGTGAAGGGGACAGTGGTTGTGATTGTGTGATTTGCTTGGAGAAGTTTGAGGTTGATGGGGTGGCCAAAGAGATGCCTTGCAAGCACAGGTTTCATGGAGATTGTATAGAGAAGTGGTTGGGGATTCATGGGTCTTGCCCTGTTTGCCGGTACAAGATGCCTGTTGATGAAGAAGGGTTGAGCAAGAAGAGTGATAACGAGGGCGCAGAGAGGGCGGTTGACGGAGAGATTGGTGTCAGCTTCTTTGTCAACAATAATAGGAGAACAAGTGAAGATTGAGATCGAACTACTTCAGCTGCTTCTAATGCCAATGATTTTTTCACAAGCCCAACACCAGCTGATCATGATGTGCAGAGTTAGGAAAATAAAAATGGAATTTTTTTTGTTGATAAATTTGTGGGAAGCAATTTAAATTTGTTTTTTTTTTAGCAAATTGTAGGAAGGAATTTGTACAGAGTGCTTCAAGTTTTATTTGGAGTTATAGAACTTTATTTTTTTCCCATTATCTTTTTGCCTTGTTTTTCAATTTTCATTTATTATCATTTTGAATTGATATATATAAACTAGGATTTTTTTTATCTATGTGCTATGCCTATGCAAGACTTGAAATGTGGGAATGATAATATTTTTCCCCTTTTCTGTTTGAAGAAAGAAAACTTTGCATTACATAGGTTGTTGTTTAGTTTGAAACTCAATCCAAAAACTGAAAACTTTTTATTTAGTTACATGTACATAGTAATTGGCTAATACAAGCCTCATGGGTTTTGTTGGGTGTCACTGTTAGAGGCAGAAGCATCTTTTCTCTCTTCAAGAATCTTGATCCCTTGGTACCTTCCAAGCATTAGCAAAGTGGCCATTGGATTTGTGCCTGGTGATTCCAGGAATGTTGACCCATCAACTACTCTCAATCCCTTTACACCATATACCCTATAATCCTTGTCAACCACTGATCCCATAGTGCAGCCACCATGATAGTGGTAGAAAGTCCTCACATTCTTCTTGCAGAGTCTTCTTAGCTCATCTTCCGTAGACATCAAACTATTTTTGTGTTCCATCCCCAGGAAGAAAGCAATTGATTCAGACCTTACAACTCGCTCAAGCAACTGACCCAGCTTTACACATTCTGCCCAATCTTTTTCCTTTGCTAGATAGTTGAATGTCACTGATGGGTTTTCCCTGGGGTCTGTGCTGTTCAATTCAAGCACTCCTACTGATTCTGGAAAGGCAAGTTTGGCAGCAATTGGCATTACTGTTTTATTGAAGCTAATAGGTAAAATCCCTGCCTCAATTATGATTTTGAAGTCATCTGCTATACCAACTACTTTGGGAGGCTCTGGAGGAAATTTGTTTGGCTTAGAGTCAGCTAAGAGTGCAATACCAGGATTGTCTTTCATTCCTTTTCCAACCCCCTTTAAGTCCACTTCTAGTTGGATATGGAAGTTCTTTAGGTGTTTATGAGGGCCAATGCCGCTTAATAACAAAATCTGAGGGCTGCCTAAAGCCCCTGCTGCAAGAATCACATCACCCCATGAACTTGAGTTCTCTGGCTGGTTGAGGTGAGCTTCATAAGCTTGGCTGGAACTACCATTGCTCTTGATGAATGTTACACCTCTAGCTATTGTCTCATTTGTCACACCTGCAAAACCATTTACAAATTCAACCATAAAAGATTTATCAGTTTAATTACAAGTGGTTTTAGCAGTTTCATGCTGACCTTTTTTGTGAAAGATAACATTCTGTACAGTTGCATTCAAAAGAACTATGATATTGCTTGGATTCCCTTCCTCTAGAAGATCAGCTGAGGTGTGTCTCCTTCCACATTCATCAAACAAACTCCCGCCAATTTTAGTTCCTTCAATATGCTCCAAACTAAAACCATTATATGGGAAAATTCCTGATTCAAGAAAGCTAAATTCAACAGCATACTGCCATGGGGTCAAATCAGGTTTAAAGACAATTCTAGATTCCACCCATTTATAAGCATCCATTGCCAGCTCCTTATCCCACCCAACCTTTTTGACAAAATCCTCACTTGCTCTACTGTAAAACCCACCATTTATAGCGGATGACCCACCTAGAACTCTTCCTCTGAGGCTGCTCACACCATCTTTGGAGATAAAGCTTTGTGCAATTGATGTATATTCATCAGTTTGGAGCAATGAGAACCCATAGTACTTTGTATCCAATACCAAGGGATTCCCATATGGCGAGCCTCCTCGCTCCACCAAAAGCACTGAGAACTTCTCAGACAGGGTTGCAGCTAAGGGGCAGCCGGCAGTGCCTCCTCCAACCACAATGTAATCGAAGGACTTGCCCGAGACTTCGTTGACATCTGAAGTAATATGGGGGAGTGTTTTTCCTACAATTAGGAAAGAAGGATATATATCAACGATGAACGTTAATCAAGCTTCAAGCTTTTAAATATAGCTAAAAGTAAACAGGGATTAGTGGCATACCTTGAACTTGAAGCCGTGAAGAACATAAAGCCAAGTCTACAAATAGGAGGAACAGATGCAATGAAAAACCCATTACCATATATAGTTAGTAGAAGCTCCACACCTTGTGCTTCCTTATAACTGAATTAAGGTGAAAAAGCCGGCATAATTTGTTGACATGTACGTGGGGTATATAATTATGCAGTTTCTCAGTGCTAGTTGCATAAAATTGATTTGAGTTCCTAAGCAATCATTAGCCAACATGCGCATGGCTTAGATAGTAATTCATACCTTTTGTAGTTGGACGCCTAATAATTTTGTTTGCATAGAACATATAGTAAAAATTGAACCTAGCATACCCTGCCTGATTGTCCCTTGACAAATATTGTAAAAAGTATTTCAAGAGAATACTTGGAATGCTTCGGTATTAAGTTGACACATTGATTGACATGATTGTATCAAGTCATGCGACAAGAAGCAATGAAGTGGGTATGCAAAACATTCTCTACAGGACTTTCTGAGTGGCTTATGACCCAATAAGCGAGTTTTTTAAGTTTAATTGTGGAACTTGCACGATCATAAGCATTAAGCAGTTTCCAGGTTGGCATTCAAACACGTGTTCATGTACACACGTGAGAGAGAGAGAGAGAGTTGTATCCACACAATATATTATACCTTCTTTTGATATGAATATACTTTCAAAAGTCCTTGGGAGGTCCATACATATAACAATGTACACATTATAGACAAAGGATTAGCTCTAGGAATTTAGTTTGCTCCAATACAGTTTATATATAATCAAAACCCAGATGGTTTCAAACTAGGAATATTTGTTCAAGTCTATTGCTTTTGGACCTGAATCAATGTCATTCTGATATTGGCTATTCAGATCAATTGTGACCATTAATCCAGACTTTCTCAGATGGTTGCCACTTGTGTCTCTTTGTGTTGGTGATCTTTTAGCAAGTGGTTGCTCAACAATGATACCATCAGAAATGGCACTGCTACTTCTCTTCCTCCCACTAGCATGATTGCTTGTAACATTATTCCATGGCTTATCTTCTGGGTAGATGTCCATTAATGGTAGTTCCAGACAGGCTGCATCAGACTTTCCAGGGTCACCATCCTCATGCATTGGTTGCTTCTCTTCCTTCCTCCCTGAACTTTCAGAAGATGTCAGGGAACTTTCCATGGAACAAATGGTGCCTCTCACTTGTTTCCTTTCCATGTCTTTTAGGCTTGAAGTTACTGTTTCTGTTAACTCTGAGAACGAAGAACTGGGGCACCCATTGCTAACCATTGAGACTAACTGAGAGAGTTCAGCCTTTGCAAGTTCTACTCCCACTGAAGAAGAACTATACCCAGAAAGAGTTTCCTGTGCTTTCTTTAAAACCGACTGTAAATACTTCCCTTGAGCTTCAATTCGTAGCTGAAGATGTCTCTGCACCTGAAAACAAAACCCTGGGTTTATTGGCATGTATTGTACATAAACTGTTTATGAATTGAGGATGGTATTGGTATATGGTTTTAATTTTACCTCTATTTGCTCATGAAGTTTCCTCTGCACTTCCATTTGCAATTGGAGAGACTGTGCTATCTGCAAGCTTCTGATAAACATAACAGTTAATCAATAGGAGCTCTTTGTGTTGTCATTTCCATCTAAATTCATCAAAGATATGGGATCTATTTCTAGCTATATTACTCATTAATCTGACTGTGAGTTCCATCACTGATATCTGCACTGAAATGCACATCACTGCTCTGAATCTCTTTGTAATCTGCATCAAGGAAGACAACATTAAGATTTCATAAAGATGATGATCATTCATAGATTTTATAATATAATGCACTGGAGTCACCTTCTTCCTTACTGTCAGTGCAGTTATCTGACTGTTGGCTTTTCCCTAGCCTGTATTTCTGCACAAGAAACAAAATGGCCGGTTTCACACTTATGTTTTTCAATTATGGTCTGGAAAAAAGATTACATATACTCAAAAGAGAAAAATGCCTGCAAATGGCTCTTTAGGTGGTACAAAGTGAGACCATGGATTCCCATCACCCTCATCAGACCCTTTGGTGTGGCCTCTGCCCATATATGAAACATAGACATTAGAACTTTGTATTGATAATAAAAGGATTTGAAGGACAATATCATTAAGCTTAAATACTCAACTGTCTGCCCCTCCAAGCTGATTGACTGCTTCAACAAATCTTTGATGAAGTTCTGGAGTCCATTTTAGCCTAGGCTTTGCATCAGTGGACAAAACCAAATTCATATTCTGATTTTGCATATTCTGCAGACCCAGTTTTGGATTGTGGATGAGAAACAGATAGCAGACTGAAACATAAATATTGGTTTCTACCCCAAAAAGCTTTGGTTCAATTTGTGGCAGCTATAGATAGCTCTTTATAATCTGGAGTAGTTGGCCTGTCCTATGTTCTCACTCCATATCTGGAAACATAAGTGGGGTTATGTTGGGGGAATATATGCCATGAGCTGTAGTTCCTCCTTTCTTCCATCTCTCATTTCATACCAACTTTTCTTTTCTAAATTTTATTTCTTTCTTCTTTGACTTGAAAGAGGTGGAGGAGAATCTCTGATGCAGCAAAAACAGAGAAAGCAACACAGTTAAATTTGAGTCTTAAAAGGAGAGAAAAGAGGAAAAGTGTATGGTTTGTTTTATCTTGCTGTTTTCCCACACCCCCTCTCTCTCTCTGTGCTTGATTCCCAGATGAATAAGAAGCCCCACCATGATGAATAATGGGTGCAACTTTCCTAATAGTGTGTGAAGCAATGTAGGAAAAAAAATAATAATGAGTTGATGGGAACGTCATAATGAATATTTCTTTTGGTGACTGAAAGGGAAATGGGTCTCCTTTTTTTTATTTTATATAATTTATTTTTCTGAGGAGGGTGTGGTGTGATTGGCAGATTCCTTTTGTTCTTTGTATGGATGGAGGAATCAAAGAATCTAACCTTAGATTTTAGGACCCAAAACTATAACCCATTTCTCTTGTAAAGAAGTATTCCAGAAAAAGTGGACCAAATCAGCAATTTTATTGAAATCAGTATATATTTTAACTTCCTATATAATCCATCTACATACTGCATACATTACTTAGTTTTCTGGAAATTAATTTAAAAGAAGTCACGTATTAGTAAGATTTATCCAAATACAGGGGAGGGGAATCTAGGTGTTGAGTTTCTTGGCTTAATATAGGGCACTAAATGCCAGAAGAGGTTACATCAATCAATTGTTCCTGCCCTGGATTTATCAGAGACAGCCTATCAAGTATGATTGCATTATACTCATTAGAGTCATTACCCTTTCTTGTTTTCCTTTTCCAAATATATAATTCTGTCTATTGATTATGCTCAACGAAAAACCTTGAAATGAATGACTACACTCAAGTAAATAAAAAATATAATCAAAATTTGCTAATCTCTCCTATGATATGTTAATGTTACTAACAAGATAAAGCTTTTCCAGCATGCTATGGCTGTTCTGATACCAAGCAACACACTCAACTCTCTCTTTTCTCTCTCTGATAAATGCCAACACAAAGTGAAATGACATAAAGGGTAATCAACAGGGCTCACTCTGCATAAAAGTCCCATAAAGAAATATATTCCAAAGGGATTGTTAGCTTTAATTCTGTAATCCATATCCAAACTCAACAGAATAAAAGAAATTTTCACCCAAAAGAAAATAAGAAAAGAAAAGGAAGCCACAATGGCCAACAAGAAATCGTAAAAGTCAATTGTATCAGATTGATCTTCAGATTTCTTGGGTTGTGGTCAAGAGTTTGATCACTGGAATCAAAATCCAATGATTGATCTTCTTAAGGCTTGCCATCTCAGTGCTACACATTCAGTTGGTCTGCTGCATTGATAAACAATGTCCCAGGATTTCAAAGGTGATCAACATCATCAACTTAAGATACTAATTTATTGTTAAAACAGTATAAAAGAGAGAGGGACTGCATTAATCTAATGAACAAACTAGAGGATGCATATGGTGTCGTTAAGATTGTTTAAGCATTTGATGCTGATACCAAAAATTCCTAACAGTTGACTTAACACATAAAATTACTGTTAGTTGGATACTTGGATATAAGACATTGACATGGGAAAAACGAATTCACTAATCGGGTAGTTACCGTCATAATTCCTTCAGCTAAAATGGTTCAATTGAAAGATTGCACTGGTGGACCCAACAAGTGGTGGTCTAGTTTCACAGCAGTGAGGGGTTCTTCCCGAGTAAGCATTTTCTTCTTCTGTGTTGAACTATTATCCCTAGTGGCAAGCTCATAGTTCACATTCAAAGAAAGGAATATAATTATTGACAGGTTCTTATGGTATGTGGCCCGAATGTTTGAAAAACAAGAAAAGAGGAAGAGTTATTGAAGTACCTTTCTCTTTAACCACCTGCTGTACTTGAAGCTCCTTTCTTGCTTTAATATATTCCATAACAGGTAAAGGAGATTCTAGGATGATGCCTAATGGCCCCCGGTATTTTTAGGTAGTAGGAGAAGGTCCAGTGAATCAAAAAGTCATATAAACAAAGGTGCCTCATCAATTATTATTCTTCAAGGGACCCATTAGTGGAGATCTCACATTAAAGAAGCATGGATAGAAGATGAGAAGAATATGGCCTCAGGAATCAAGAAAAGAGAAACAAAAGGAACCTGTCAAAATCCCACCAAAGAATATCAAAATTAATTGTTGCAATATTATGTCCATCACAGTCATCACCTACTGAAAATGACGTGAGCAATATGTCACTAATCAATTTCTTTTAAACCCAAGTATAAGTTCATGGGCTTCATCAGAAAGAACAGAATAAGAGGAAACCATTGATACATATGATGGTTTAAATACTTTTCTTGCACATCATATTTAAACAGTTAGAGTGGAATGCAGAAGGAACACCCCCTCTCCAAAAGGAAAGAACACTTACATTAATTATGCGGGCATGTGCACAAAGTACCTTCATACCCATTGCATCTGGTGTCAATGTCCTTGTGCACAAAGCATTCTTGAGAAGGTTAATTACTGTCTTATTTTCTTTCTTTAGTTGGGGGAATACAGTGCTTTTAGGGTACATGTCCTTGTCCTTACATGATTGTACATGAACAAATAATCAGATGAACAAAAATACAAACAAAAAATGGACTTCTTTTTGCCAGATGCATAAGAGGGCTACAGCCACTATACCTCCTTTTATGGTATTGGATAAAAAATTTTCCTTTCTTTTCTTTGGCCTAGTATTGAATGCAAAAACATATTTCCCATAGTTTGTTACAATCTCAAAAATGAATTTATATACTGCAATGGAGCCATTATGAACAGATTGAACAGCAGCGAATTCAGCCACATATGCATTGATAAACAAAGTGTCAGGCTCTCAATTGCAAAGGAACCTTTAATGAATAGTCTCTCTTCTGAAACATACAAAATGGAATGGCTCACCAGATATCAAACTTTGATATTTAAACAGTAATATATAGTGTTAAGAATAATGAAGAATGGAACTGTTTGTATGTATTGCTTATCGAGGAACATATCTGGAGAGCTGACAAGCCAATTTTCAAAATTATCAACTTGATAACTTTTGGTCAATATAAATTTTCGTTATCGTCTACATAGGTATGCTTGGATGATAATGCAAACATTAGGTTTATCTTACACCTAATCATGTAGAAAGCTATGCATACATATGCACGGGTCTAGCAAGCGCATGTTTAATTAGTATAAGATATATCAAGACAATACTCACACTTGCTGAAATAACTAGTAAGTGGTGTCCATTTCTAGAATCTGTATGAGACACAACATCTTGACCCCACAATTTGACTGAGACAAAACACAATGATGAAGAATATTCCCTCAAATAATTCAGGCAAGACTAAGTTAGTCCCAACAAAATGATCCAATTGATGCAATATTACAACTTGGTTGGCATGAGCGAACCAAGGAATAGCTGCATGGCACAGTTCACACGGAGAGAGAAGGCCCTGGGTAATTGAATAGCAGTTCTTAAGAAAACATATAGGGTAAAACTAATTTCTACTTGATTCACTAAGAGTTTTTTTTTTTCCCCATTTTGGAACAAATAATAATAAAAATATTACTATAATGATTGTTGCTGTTGTTGTTATTGTTAGTATTACTCTTATCATAAGTACTAGTATTATTGTTGTTGTTGTTGTTGTTCCTATTTTTCTCATTGTTGATATGGTTATTGCCTTACTGTTAATATTATTATTATTAGATACAGTGGGGTATTTAAGAATTGTTTCCTACAAGAAAGATATGCTACATATGGGATATCATCAAATTCTACACATACACAGAGAACACATCTCAGCCACCTATATCTGGGAAAGTCCAAAGAACAAGTTCTAAGACCCTAATACTCAGCTAGATTTCATAACAATCTTAAAAATTATTTATATCTAAGAATTATCTGGATTAGGAATGGTTTCCACAGGATTTAGCCATGACAATCAATCACCTAGTCCATTTCAACACTTGAACAAATAACCATAGGCTCCACTGAGCCTCCGAAACCAGATTATAACAACCAATATAACTCCAATATGAAGTCAAAAGGCTCACAAGATCATGTTGTCAAAACTCTACCACTATAGCTAAACTGGCTCATTTTGGCAAACATACTCAACTGCATTGGTGATGCCACGACATCAAGTTCTCCAAAGTTTCTGAGACTGCATAGATAAGGTATGCTTACACAAGTCAAGAAACTCAAGAGAAGAACAGAGGGTGTAAATGAGCAACATTAGTGACCAGGAAGAAGATGGGCATACACAAAACGTACTGTCCTTAAACCACCTAAAGTGCAGAATCCAAATAACACCCCACAGTATAGGATAATCAAATCTGTCGCATTGTACCACTGATCACTTATGAGGTTGAGTGTAATTAAGGCCTCATTTGATGCATATATAAGATTGGATTGGATAGGAGAATAGTTAGATTCATGAACAATGTAAGAGATGAACTAAGTTTCAAATATCAAGAAAATGATTACAAATTTTAATAACAAAAGCAAATCCATAATTTGTACACTCGGTAATTGTTCATGGGAAAGCATAACAGAAGAGATATAAACAAATCTTCATCAAATAAAAGTTCCTTTACTAGCTACAAGCCTAAATTTTACTCAAAACCCAATAAACATGTGTCATAAGGAACTGTAATTCCAATTTTGCAATATACGTACTGTCCTTAAACCACCTAAAGTGCAGAATCCAAATAACACCCCACAGTATAGGATAATCAAATCTGTCGCATTGTACCACTGATCACTTATGAGGTTGAGTGTAATTAAGGCCTCATTTGATGCATATATAAGATTGGATTGGATAGGAGAATAGTTAGATTCATGAACAATGTAAGAGATGAACTAAGTTTCAAATATCAAGAAAATGATTACAAATTTTAATAACAAAAGCAAATCCATAATTTGTACACTCGGTAATTCTTCATGGGAAAGCATAACACAAATCTTCATCAAATAAAAGTTCCTTTACTAGCTACAAGCCTAAATTTTACTCAAAACCCAATAAACATGTGTCATAAGGAACTGTAATTCCAATTTTGCAATATTTACATTGAATTAAAAGCAAAAAAAAAAAAAAACTAAGACCACCAAGACGAACTTTCTTAGCCCATGTAGCTCAAAACTTCCCAAGCAGCCATTATCGCGAAGAATAAATTAAGACCCTAAAGAAATACATGACCATGCCAACAATTACAAAAAAATTGCAAGAAAGCCATCACCAATTTGGAAAAGATAAATCATAACTCAGACACAAAATACTATCAAACAAGCAAAAGGAATTGGTTGGGTGTTGGGCGTACCTAACAAGTTCAAGGTTTGTGGTTGCACTGCTTTCAGTTTCAGGTAGTTCCCACTTCCCATAATGGCACCAACTCAAAGCCGCAATGCACAAAAGAAGGGAATGCCTGTCAATATATACACGTTAGACCAAAGCCGCTTCAGCCAAGGTTAAACCAACCGCATGCTCTCGTTTCAGCTCTCTTATTTCAGCAATCAGCACTTCTTTTCTCCGTTTCCAAACGCATCGTTTTGGGAAGACAAATATGTGCTTTTATTATTCATACCATAACAGTTTTTTTTTTAATGGACAGCTATTCTGTCCGACCATCCTAAAACACTTTCTTTCTTGATCACCTTCCTAATTTTTTTCCTTTATACCTTCTTTTTATTCACGCCATAATTAGTAATACTAATACTACTGTAAGCCTCCTGACCAAAAACATTATAATTGGTTTTCTAATTTTTATTCACCCGAAAATTTGTAAATTACAGGTTTTTAAGGAATAAATTGCACAAAAAAAGAAATATGCTGATAGGAATAACTGTAAGATACAGTGCGGAGTAAAACCGATTGATTCTTGTAACCAATTTATCCTTCTAAAGTTGTAAGTATCATCCTTATCAAAGAACAATGATAATTGTTCCAAAATTTAAGAACAATATAAAAATGCCTTGGTAATGGTAAAATTGTCCTTGGCTAATTTTTGAAGTCCCGTTTTTGCAGTGATTATTCTTGTTTTCGATTTTTGTATGCCAGACATCTGCACTTGAACTGTTTTAGTTGTTTTACTTGCCAACAAAAAAAGATAGAACTATAGAAGTGTTGCCCATTAAAATTTCACCCAAAAAAAAAAAGATAAGAAGTGTTAGTAATTTAAATTGGGAAATAATCATGAGGAAAGGAAATGCCTTGTGGTGTTAGCTGGTAAGAAATGATTTAAATGCTCTGTTTCAAAGTTGAGTTTTAAAACTTGGGTGACAATGAAGAACAGGTTGAGAGCTAATACACATAGGTGATCTGTTTGTGTGAATGTGTCTTGTGCAGAAGGCATCTAAAACAAGGGACCACTTGTTGTTTGGCTGTAGCTATATATTCCAAATACAATTTGGAAGCATGTTCCTAATTGTGAAGTTGCCTTACCAATACAGAGAAACAAATATAAGACATGCTGCAGTACAGAAGTAGCTTTAATTGGCCTATGAATTCTTGTCAATTGAAGGGAATAAAAATCTTTCATTTATTTTTTTTGGGATTCAATAAAATTTTCATTCATCCAGAATTTTTTTTTTAAAAAAAAGTTAAATGCAAACATCAAACACTAAACCTAGGATCTGAGGTAGAAACTACCAGAGGCATGTGTAAAAACATCAAACAAGCTTGGCTGTTGTCATTAACTGCTTCTCCGAATTCTAAAGTGGTATGCCTTCAGCCTACTTGACTTGGACAGATTGTCAAATCCAAAGTTCTATGCCCTCCTCGAGAGCAGACTGAGAAGTCAATATTGTCTACCTGCACTTGCATGTCCATCCATTACAAAATAAGTGAAAACCAAGCAAAACAGTTTCGGACTTTTTGTTTATCGTTGGCCGACATAACACGGCAGGCTGTGAAAACTGTGGAACAGAGTGAACAGTGGCTTGTCTTTACTCATTACATAACTTGGCAGACGTATTACTCACTTGGTACTTGGTTGGTAGAAACAATGTGTAACATGTCACCAACAGCAACCTATGTGTGATAATTAATTAATAAGATATTATAAATAAATAAATAATACAATTTTGGAGAGCAGACAGCCACAAGAAGAAGATTTTATGTCTTTCGAGTTTGAGAGTCACACAAAAAGATGACAGAGAGTCAGTGAGAGAGAGCGGATCCGCTTGGAACTACGGAATGAACGGCACGGATATCAGATGCCCTTTTCACTACGCTTTTTGCAGGTGGGCCCCCACCATTCAATAACACAGTGCTGTTCTGATATGAGTCATGACAGGGTTGCTCTAGCTGATCAAAATCCCCACCTGCCACGTGTTTCTACTGCAAGCAAGCTTTTCTCCACAACACCACCCAATAATTTGCCACACTTACCCATAAAGTAAGCACAGTCACGCAATAATTTTAAATGAGGGCTGTTGTTTACCCACTATTTTTTTATCACTTAATATAATTCTTTTCCATTTAGTGAATTACAATTCTAACTTAATCTAAAATAAGATAGATGAGATAAGGAAAGAGAGAGGAGAGATACGGAGAAAACGGAGGCAGGCGGGATGGACCATTGGCGGGGAGCCGACAACAATGGCAACGAGGGGTTGGAACTTGAGAAAGGGAGGTTGGAGGCCAACCCGCCAGTGGTGGTGGCGGACGAACATGATCAGAGAGAATGAACTAGGTGGTTGAAGTCGAGGGTGGGGTCGAGACTTGAGTGGCTAGGTTTTGATTTTTTATTTGTATTATATGGTATTTTAATAAATTTAAGAGTGTGTAATGAGAAATTTTAGAATATGAAAGAAAAAAAATTGAAGTAAAAAATGAGTGTGTAATAAGGAAGTGTGCAAATAGCATCACTCTATAAAATAAAAGAATAAAACTATGCCAGATTTTGAGGACTAGTAATTTACTATGTACACATAAATTGTAAATTTAAAACTAACATGTTCCTCTTGCAACTCAATACTGAATTAATTGAGAAATAGAAGATGAAGATAATATTTTTGGATCTCGGAGGAAGGAAGGTATTTGAATTTGGGTTGTTTCTTATGGAGAAAAATACATTAAACTACAAGTTAGTTTATTCAAATTTATATGGTTCCAACCAAATAATGATATATGCTCTAAATAAAAGATAAAGAAGTGAATGTTTCTATTGTCATTTTAGAATCTAATGCAACTTTTGTTCTATAGTCTTTTGAAACATTAGGTTTTTAGCCTAACATCAATTCCTCAACTTTCCATAAAAAAAATACTTGCTATTATAAGTGAAGCTATATGAAGAGAAAGATTTATTAGCCACTTTCTTTATATTAAGAGAAAGTGCAGTGGCCAAAAAAAAAAAAGAAAGAGAGAAAGTGCATGTATATACGTGTCCATGGAACATTCTTATTCTATTTATATACTCAACACAATACATTCAATTTAAGAAAAAAAAAATTATCTTTTAGTTTAAAAATGTTATCACTAACTATGGTAGTAATTTGCAACGTGGTAAAAGGGTCTAAATGCAGATAAAAAGCAAATTAAGGGAAGACAGAGTTCGTGAAGGGCAAAAATTACTCGAAAAAGGGGTGATGGGGGGATTAACTATTAAGATATTTAGGGAAAGTCATTGAAGCCAAAAATGGAGTGAAAAGGCAGGCAGGAGGAAGAGGCAGGAAAAAGGGTGAAAGAGAGAGTTTGGTGAATGGTGCTGACGTGGAAGGAAAAAAGTAGAGGACAAGAGGAGCACTATATCTTTTTATGAAATGTGGGGAATCCAACAGAGCCAAAGATCCTAAAGGCCACATACAACTTGTGGCTCACAATTTCCCCTCCTTGATGATGTGGCATTCCCCACCTTGTTAAACCCCACTAGGCTAATTGCCTAATACCATCACCCATTCACTTCTCTTATTCTCAATTCTCTTCAACACCAATTTACACAAACACCGAAGAAAAGAAGACTCGTCTTTGTTTGAAAGAGAGGAACACACAGAGACAGAGAGGTTCTTGGGATTTTAGCAAATTACAAGAATGTCCAAGAATGAAAGCCCCACGTTAAAGCTGTTCGGGCGGACCATACCTTTGGCTTTGGCGCCACTGAACCATGAGGTTTCGGCTGCTGACTCTGACTCTGACGCTGCTGCTGCTGCTGCTGCTACTGCTTGCGGTGGTGTTGAAGACTACCTTTCAGATAACAAGCTGCCTTCTACTTCTTCTTCTTCAGCTACTAGTTCGCGTGAAGAGGACTCTGCGAGAGAAGAACCAAATGGCCTACAAGGGGACAAGGTATGTCATATGTCTGAGTTAATTTTGAGTTTTCTATGGTGGCTGCTAATATTCTAATACTATTTCATATTCTAAGACCAGCCCATTTTTCAGAATCTCGGAATTGTAAATGGGTCGACTTTACTTCCTCGGGATTTTGTGATTTTGGGATCTCAAAGTTGAGATAAGAAATCATTAATTATCATTGATTATTTGTAGTTGAGAAATCAAGATTGTCAATTTGGTCCTCTTATTCTTTTTTTGCTTTACTTGCCATCTTGTTTATATTGAGGTTGACTGATATAGGGTCATTGTGGGACTTGAGGGTTAAGTCTCATGACATTTGAATGCTTTTAAGGCTATTTTGGATTGATGATTCATATTCTGGGTTCAGTTTGATTTTGTTCAAGTTGCTTTCTTTTCACTGCACTTTAGATACAGCTAATTATGCTTTTGGCTCTGCAACTTTTTCCATTGATACCTGATCGGCTTACTCTTTTGTTGAGCAAGAGTCCTTTCTGTATCCATATTTTTCCATAAGTGATCTTGCCCTGTTTTTCTCAGGAGAAAAGTTTATCCATTTGTGTCAAAATTAAGAGAGAGCGAGAGAGAGAGAGAGAGAGAGAGCGTATTTCTAGAGGTTTCTTTGTTTCAGAAGTACTATTGTCAGTTTCAACAGCTGCTGGTAATGGTAAATTCCAAGATGTGCATCATGTGCATTTGGTTTTTCTGCAGTGATCAATTTTTCCCTCATAAGCCTCTTCTACTTTTTTTCTTTTGTGACAGCTTTCTGTTTTCCTCCGTCTGCTTCTGTAACAACTTTGTTTTCTTGTTTGGCTCCCTTCTTATCTACTTTAATTCCCCTTGATATGTTTGTAAATGAACTAAGTTCTGAGTGTAAAGAAACAAAGAAAATCTGTTGAAGATTCATTATAACTTATTTTCTATTGTTTTACTTTGCTTCAATAGCATGAAAGCTGATTGTGTCCAAAATGGTTAGTCAATTGGCTCTCAAATTTCTCATGGTATAATGGCTGTGTATCAAACTAATATAAGTAAATGTTTTAGCATGCATGCCCACAACAATCTGTTTAGGAGTAATAAATAAGGATTAACTGATTAAGCATGATGCTGAGATGTATCATCTACTTTTGTTCTTTCTTTTTGAAAGTCTAGTTCAGTTCTCTTGCCTTTTTTTTTTACTTAACTGGAAAACAGCTGCTGCACTTTTCTGATTGGAACTTTTTGTTTAAATTCTTAGCAAACAATATCACAAAAGGAACTCACCGATGATAAACAGGAAGATAATACCTCAGATCATATCTCAGAAGACTTAAAAGCCCCTACAACACCATCTGGAATTAGTGAGAATCCTAAAACTCCCTCAGTTGACAGAGAAACTTCATCTCTGCAATCCTCTAAGAATGGAGAACAGGGTGAGAGCAGTAGCTCACAAGAAAAGACTCTGAAGAAGCCAGACAAGATACTTCCATGTCCCCGATGTAATAGCATGGACACCAAGTTCTGTTACTACAACAATTACAATGTCAACCAGCCCCGTCACTTCTGCAAGAACTGTCAGAGATACTGGACTGCTGGAGGAATCATGAGAAATGTGCCCGTGGGTGCTGGTCGTCGCAAGAATAAGAACTCTTCAACTTCACAGTATCGTCAGATATTAATGTCGGATGCTGTTCAAGCAGCTCGCGCTAGTAGTGCTGCAAATGGTGCACACAATCCTACTTTGGGAAGGAATGGCACTGTCCTTACCTTTGGTTCGGATTCTCCTCTTTGTGAATCAATGGCTTCTGCATTGAACCTTGCAGAGAAAACACAAAATTGTACTCAAAATGAGTTTCATAGACCTGAACAAAGAATTTTGGTTTCAAATGGGGATGACCACTCAAGTGGATCTTCTATTACAGCTTCAAATTCATCAGAGAGAGTAAGCAAAGCCAGTTTACAAGAAGCAGTGGTTAACAACTATCAAGGCTTCCCTCCTCAAGTACAATGCTTTCCAGGGCCCCATTGGCCTTATCTATGGAACTCCCCTGCTCAGTGGACCTCTGCAATGCCTCCACCTGCTTTCTGCCATTCAGGCTTTCCAATATCATTCTACCCTGCACCACCGTATTGGGGCTGCACTGTACCGGCTGGCTCTTGGAATGTACCTGATATCTCCTCACCATCCTCTACCCTCAGCAACTGTGCTACTAGCTCTGGTTCAAATTCACCAACCTTAGGGAAACACTCAAGAGATGGGGACATCTTTAACCCAGCCAGCTCTCAGAAAGAAGAGCCCACAAGAGAGAACAGTTCAGATAGAGGTGTTTGGATACCAAAAACATTAAGGATTGATGATCCCAGTGAAGCTGCAAAGAGCTCTATATGGGCAACACTAGGCATTAAGAATGAAAAGGGGAATTGTACTAATGAGAGAGGTCTCTTCCAGGCATTTCAATCAAAGGGAGATGAGAAAAATCATGGGGTCGAAACATCTCCAATGTTGCAAGCCAATCCTGCAGCCTTTTCCCGGTCACTCAACTTCCATGAGAGAACATGATCACAGCTGAAGTTGAGTTGTGAACTTTGGAAATGTGACTGAAGGGAGTTTATTTCACCTTAAGGCAAGGTTATCAATCAACCTCAATCCTTGAACTTCAATACTAGAAATCCATCTGTGAGGATACAGTAGAAGGATCCATCCAGTCACTTTTTAGGAGAGCAGAGCTGTTTCTGACTAGACCCATAGATGTTTTTGTTTACTTTTTTATTTTTCTCTCTATGTAACAGTATGAACAGGTAATTTTGTTTTCACCTTAGATGGTTCAGCAAGTTTTCATACACATACTCATCTAATAAAAAAGAGAGATACCGTGGATGTATCAAACGCCCAACATTTGTGGAATAAACTTCAATTTTCTCAGATGCTTTCTGCTATGAGTGTTTCCATTTGTTTGAGATTCTGACTTACTCTAACCTATGCTGTTAAAATGAAAAATGTTGTAGAACCCTTAACTTTTGAGCTTATAAATTTTCCATTTCTTAGCATGAAGTTATTTAGAGATGGTTGAAGCCTGTTATTGAAAAGGCCAAAGAGGTTGCAGTTGCATAGATTTTGTAATGTTATAGTTTTAATATGGATCTTATAGTTAATTTAGTGCATGATAGAATATTAAAATGTAAGATTGAAAAGTCCTTGTAGGCCCTCTCAGTTGTGTAGATAAGCTTGGAACTTGTGTCAATAACCGAGGCACCTCTATCTTTCAAGCAGAACGAAAGTGAAATACCAAAAAGTGTATCTAGTCTTAAGCCAAGTATATCCACAAACACAAAGTGGCTTTTGCTTTCTCTTTTTCACTTTGCTGGATAATATTTCAAAATCAGACTCCATTAATATATGTGTCTAATCCCTCAGCCAAGAGAAACATTCAGATATTTCAGTGTCTTCCTTGTCACTAGGAGGGCACAGTTTCTGCACAGCATTAGTTGTTATGGGACCCAATGCATGTGATTCCAAGAGAAACATTCAGAAATATGTGTGTATATATTATTAATAAATACAAACGTATATTATGAAGACACACACATGTTACATTTTTTATATAAAGAAACATGTTATGTTTGATTTTAGCATCATCAAGACATCAACCACTATTATAGTAATGTGTGACATTTATCCAAACGTCGCTGTACTTTAAGCGCCCTTGAAAACTCTTGTGGTTCTCATTTGTCGTAGGAGTTTTCATTACTTGGTTCTGTTTCATAGAGAATATTATTTGGCACCAAAGTTTTTTGAGTTGGACACACTTGTTATGTCTGTTTGAATATTCAAAAAGTTCTCCTAGACGTTGTCCAAAAATGTTTTCATAAAAGAAACAACAAAATTAGAAACTAATTTACTCCTGCATCAGAAACAGAAAACTAATTGAAGTCCTGTATCTAGAAAGATAACGCAACTATATATACTATCAGAAATCTTAGTGTTGTGAAGCTTGGAAAAATCCAGTGTAAAACTGCCTTTATACATTCTCACATTCTGACAGAGGCAATGTAAGTTTTCATGGTTTTTATCCATTGAAAAAAATAAATCATTAAAACCTAAAACAACAATGAAAGGGACAGAAACATGGTATACAAATTCAACCAAAACATGGTATACAAAATCATGGCAACAGTTTGACAGGTCGATTTTTATGATGCATGTTACCTCCCTAATGAGACTTCTTAGGCCTTATTATAAATTTGATTAGATCCCATATTAGATGTAAAAAGTAGTTATAAAAACCATGATGGAATGAAAAATTTTCTTTTTCGCTTAATCAAAAGAAAAAACATCTGGCACTAGGGAATTTGTTTTTGGTTGGGTATGGACTTGGGTCCAAAAGATTTGGAAACAACAACTAGAAACTAGGAAGGACCAATAAAGTGGGCAAGCTTTGTCGAGAGCCAAATACGTGGGCCCTCAGAAGGCCTCCAAACTCGGCCCAAGTCCAGGTTCTACTACTCATGCAAAACCATTAATCAATGACTTTTTTTGTGCAAAAGTCATTGGTGTAAATTACAGGGTCGATTGTGGCCAAAAGAATGTTGTCCCAATTTCTTGGAAGTTTCATGTCATTCTCAAAACTTCCCGGGGAAACATGATAGTCAGTCACGCATTAAGGGTTTTTGGAAAATTCTAGAAGGGAAACACAGAGAACACGATATCAAATTTGTTATAGAATTAGAAACTTTTAAAAATTAATTATACGGACGTGAACCTTAATAACTTGGTCTAAACTGAATCTGTCATCAATCTTTGTTGCCCAAAACAGAACATTTGACTT
This sequence comes from Purshia tridentata, assembly GCA_003254885.1. Taxonomy (NCBI): domain Eukaryota; kingdom Viridiplantae; phylum Streptophyta; class Magnoliopsida; order Rosales; family Rosaceae; genus Purshia; species Purshia tridentata. Next base: position 47,801 of record QANT01001201.1, read on the forward strand.
ATTAAAATACCAAAACAGAGGTTTTGGTAGGTTGAAGAGAGGAAAACCATTTCCTAGGTTCCCACTTCTCTTCCAAACAGAATATTATAACAAGCTTTGCATAAATTCTTGTGTGTTTGATCGTTTTCCACGAAAATGTGGTCGATTCACATAGTAGCTTCTCCGGTTCTCCTCTTTAGAAAGTTAACCACATTGACAACTGACCCTTCAAACACAAGCCTCTTCTCTTTTTGGTTCAATATAACAGTCTCCAAGTGTTGCTAATTAGTTACATCACTAACATACCCTAATAACATCTTTACTTTTCTCTGCGTTATCAATGGAATTGTGTTTGCAGGACTTTGTCGGACCCTTAGTGAAATTCCTCTGCACCAGATGGAAGGTTTGGACCAAAACCCACGACCCAAATTCTGAATCACCAGCACCAACCCATCAGTCTCTTATTTCTTGCAACAAAGAAGTGGTTGAAATACCGACCGTAGAAGATGTAAAGGTGGTGATGGAGAGACTAGGAATATGTTACGAGGCAGATGAAGGCGATATTCAAAAAGAGCTTACTGCACAACTGTTTGAGGAGGAGGCCAGCTTGGAGGAGTTGAAGGGAGCCTTTGATGTGTATGATCAGAACAAAGATGGGTTTATAGAAGCAGCAGAATTACAGAGAGTTTTTTGCAGTCTGGGTCTCAAGGAAGGGTTTGGATTGGAGGAATGCCAGAGGATGATCAAGGCTAGAGACACCAACCGAGATGGACTGATTGATTTGCATGAGTTTGTGAGACATATGGAGTTCAACTTTTGATGACTGCTGCATCCCAAAAACTGCTCAAGTATAACACAAAATATATGCCAAAGAAGATTTGTTCTTATTTTATTATAGTTTTTAGTTATAACTTATAGGCAAATTGTGAGTCTTGTACGACTTATTACTAGTTTTTGCTGTCGTTTTGAATTGGATAATTACAATATTCTTGAGGATTAATGCTTTGCAATTTTTTCTTTTTTATTTTAATTTTGCTTAGATGTGTTGCACATGATTCACGGCATGGTAATTCTACCTTTGCAGACCTTTTTATATTTTATGCTCTCTCTGTTTCCATTCCCACACATTTTGGATGTACAAACATAGGACATAACTTAGGACCCAGCTGGGCAGGTCAAGTTGGTCAAATACCATAGTCAAGGGTGTTTGAATATTGGGAGGGTTTGGTTTACCAAAGTATGTGGTTTGAAATTCAATTTTGGTTTAGAAAATATTGAATTGAACCCAAAATCAGCCCAAGAGAGGCCCAAGTATATGTAGCCCCAGGAAAAGCGTACACAGGCTTGAGATGCAAAATCATGTAAGCCTTTTGTATAAATCCAAGAGGCTGATGCTGAATACTAAGTAATAATAATTAATAGGTGAAGTTTGGACCACTCAAGTTTCCTGTTTTGGGTGACAGACTTGAAAAGCTTGTATGCCAAAATCCCAGTGAATTATATTTTTACAGGGACCGAGTTTAATGCGTGCGTGATAAACATCCTTTGCAAGCAAACTCTGGATTTCTATCCCACAAATGTGTAAAATATTAAGTTCCAAACGGACAAACCCCCTCCTCCCATGTGCGTTGCATGAAGTCTTAGTAAGGTTCTGCTGATGGGGACATGATGTTTGAACAGTTCCCATCATGAATGCATAGGAGGAGAGAATAGAGATCATGCTCATGCTGGTTGGCGTGTTCAGCTTGCAGAATTTGTGCATGAGTTTTACAGGCCCAGTGGGAAAAGGATGTTCCAACTAGTTCCAAATAGTTCCAAAACCCTGTTTTTGTCTTTGTTAGCCTCATCATTTTTCATCATTCTCCCCAACATATAAATCTTTTTCCCATATATTTTCTTACTCAGATAATAAACTACAAGATTTCATAACATTAGCCATCAAAACCCAATACCGGCTTATCATTTTCTTGACTTTGACGGAAATTCCTGCTCACAAAAATTGGTTTTTCTGATAGTTCATGTGTTAGGAAAAGAAGGATAAAATGTGACATATCAATTGTGACAATAACCTTTTAACTTATTTGTTTCACTATTTGGTAAGGGTCTCATGTGAGAGTGGTGAGGGGTATTGGAAAAAGATGGTGGGATATGACTTAAAAGATACTGATGCAGATATTTCAGTGTCAGCGAGAACTAGAACAACAACAATCCTTTCTCTTTACCTCTAATGGCTTACTGGTTTTCTTGGACCACAACCACATAGAGGTCCTTTTTTATGATTGTTATGTGAAAACCCTTTCCAGCTTTTGCAATTGGCTTCTAACTTCATGTCTTCGTGTCTTCATGTGGCTCCTACCCCAAGAAAATCAATGAATGGTGGAGGGACGCTCTCACGGTGGCTGCCAACTCTGTCCTCATCTACAGCTGATGAGGGTTTGCCGGCTGAAGCTTGGTGTGGTGATGCTGATGAGGAATCTGAGTTATAACTACTGTGAAGGTTGTGGTAGTTTGACTGCTGCATTGCCATCATATATGGTGGATGGTGGATACGCACACCAGATATTTGAGCTTCATCACTTGAACTATCCCAAGAATATCTGCTGTGGCTCACCATCCCCAACACGTCATTGCTCTTGCTACCTGCAACACTCAACCAGTAGAGAAGTTTTATGTGAGAGAAGGGGGGAGGGAGAGAGAGAGTTGTAGGGAAAAGAAAGATGACCAATTAAAAAGGGTTGCTTTATTAACGTATAAAGTAGTAAGAGAACAAGTGAACACCTGTTCACTCGTTCAATGTGGGCAAATAGAGCATTGAGACCTCGGATCAACAATAACAAGGCAATGAAGAAGCAGCACAAAAACCAAAATGCACAAACCGCACAAACAAAGAGAATCAAGGGAAAAGAGGGCTAGTGAAGGAAATACCAGGGAAGAACTCAGAAGGAGGTTGCTGTGCAAAGAATTTATGACTGCTAGGAGGGACCTTTTTGCTTGTGATTACTTCTTCCCCACTTGTGACCATGTTGGGCGAAGCATTAGAGCCATAATCAGGTACCCCACAAGCAGCACCACTATAGGGTCCTCCAAATGGGAAAGGAGATATAGTACTGCTGAGACCTCCATTAGGGAGATTACTGAGACAGTATGGTGGAGGTAATAATTCTGTCCTTGGACTAATTTCCTCCATTGTCCTGTATACAGATTGACTCAGCTTCCTCCTCCTGTAAGCACTAGATTGTTCTCTGTACTTCCTGGCCATTATAACATGCCAATGGTTCTTGACAGCATTATCAGTTCTTCCAGGGAAGAGCCTAGCTATCATGGCCCATTTGTTACCATATAATCTATGAGCTTGCATTAGTCTATCTTCTTCTTCTTCAGTGAAAGCTCTTCTATTGATCCTTGGGTCCAGCTGGTTAAACCATCTTAGTCTACAGCTCTTACCTTGATTTTAACACATAATACAAACAAACAGACAGAGAGATGACCAGTGAGAAAGAAAGAATATAAAAAACACCATGAAGAGAAGGAGAAAAGAAAACACACATACCTATGAATAAAAGACTAAAAATCAGTTTCTCACTTCTTACCTGATCTTCCTTCCAACTTCTCTGCTATGAGGTTCCAATTCTGAGGGCCATAAAGAGCCACAAGTTCCTTGAGCTTGGAATCTTCTGCAGGCCTCCAATGCCCTCTGGCACACAGTTTTGACTGCCCACTTTCTGTTTCCTTCCCACTAATTACCATATTTTCATGATCATCATGATTTAGGTTGATTTTCTCATCATTCATTATCTCATTGTTTTCCCTACTCCCATCACTACTATCTGAACCCTTACCGCCCCCAAAGTCACCGTTTTGGTGTTCCTCAGAGCTAATTCTGGAGTTGAAGTTCCCCACAACAGGAGGAAAACCCCAAAAAGCTCTCCCATTTTCCACTTCAGAAGTACGACTTGAGATGTAACTACTCTCTTGAGAAGAAACGGATGATACTACTCCATAGTTGGGGCTGAGTGAAAGAGAACCCATATCTGCATAAACCATCCCCATTGAACAAGAATGAGAAGAAGAGGAAGAGGGAATGGAAGAGAAACAGTTGAAGCCATTTGGGTTTTCTGTTGCATTATATATAGCACCATTGTTGGCCATGCCTGCATTTCTTTTGACAGATGCTGATGATATTCATGAACTGTTACAAAGTCATCATCGTTTATTAATGGCTTGAATAAAGAGGGGAAAGAAAATTGGATGTGGAACTAAAAAGTTAAAATAATAGTTATGAGCAAAATATGACAGACAGCTAGTGAAAGAAAGGGACTTGTTTTGGTGTTGCAAGAGAGAACTAGAAACAGCAAAAATAGCATTAGTGTTCAGAAAACCTACAATGCCTCTACTCTCACTGACTCAATAGGGAGTCTGAAGGAGGAGAGAGATAGAGATAGAGACAGAGAAGAGAAATGCTACTAAGTAGTTAACAAACCCTGACCCTGACCCTGACCCTGACCCTGAGCCTTTAATTTAACAAGCTCTCCTACTATACTATTATATATATGTATATATTAATTTATTAACAAATCATACATCACTCACACGTGTGAAAGTAAAGCCATTGATGAGGTTGAAGGTTCTTAGGCTGTATCTCTCTTCTTCTTCTTTTTTGGTGAACTAGGCGGTCTCTCTCTGGATTGACAAGAAAGACTCTTAAATGTGATGTGTGCTAGCTTGGGGTTGTACAGGACTAGAACTAGACCGCCCTTTCTTTTCAAAGCACAGATACAGGTAGGCCAGCTCCATGGCCCTTCAATTTTAACTAGAGTTAGAGGGTGTTTACCTGGGCCTTCAGTTAACCACCTGAAGTTGACCCAACGACCATCACCAAACCCCTTCGGCCAAGAATTGCTTTTGATCCATGTCCCTTCTTTCACAAATATTATAACAGTCCAAAAAGGCCTCTACCTTAACGTCATTCTAAACCCCACCTCTACACCTGTTTTCTCTGTCCCTTTCACCGGAGGGGGTTTCAACTTTCAACTTTCAAGTTCATGTACGTACATACAAATTACAAAATACACATTAATTGAATTATTGATTTTTGGATTAGGTGATTCAAGATTATATAGATCACCTTCATTCATCATCATCAGTTAAGAAAATGAAACTATATGAGGTTAATTTTCCAGATTATATTAAGGAATGTCTAACTATACTCATTTCTTAAACTCTTACTCTGCGAAATGATATTTAACAACACTAACAATGAATACAGAAATTTATAAAATAATGGAAACTTTCGTCTTTTAGTTTTAGTTTTTCACTCACTCTCTGGAAAAACTGATTGCAGACGTTTCATTTATTGTTTGTCACAGTGTTCACAGGAATGTACTATCTGTGCTTTGAACAACTGAGCAAATTTGGGTCAAATCTATGAACATCCCGACCTTACATACATTACTATATGAGAAACAAGAAACAGCCCTACTACACCACCTCTCAACCATTTAAAAAAACTAACCTATCATACAGAACGATTATAACTTATAAAAAATGAAAATGTAAACATGGGGACACCTTTTTTTTAACTCCTAGATTCAATAGGCTCAACTTTTTTATTTCTAGAATGCAAATTTTGAGCCGATCTCCATAAAAACATAGTAAGTAAATCAGGAGATCCTCATTTGGTTGATTTATTTATTTTTATGAATGACGCTCATCTGGACTTTGCTTCCAATTCCTGTTCTACAAGTCCTCATTGTCATAGTACTGTGTGTATATCAATAGCATAGGGTCCTAGCTAGCCAAAGGAGTCATGCATGTTTGTGTGTCACTACTCTCACACAGTACAGGCTCATCCCGTGGCATTTAAGGTGCATATATATGCATGTGAACAAGCTTATGATGGACTATCTTGATGTCATCATACATCCATAGACACCCACATTGGGAACCTGCAAAACAAACTTCTCTCTACGCTTGTCATATTCATCCTATAAAGTTCATTTTCTTGTTTTGAACTTAGTAGATCTGCATATATAACAGTGGTGAATTATTCATATATACAAGGACAACAGTAATGTGAACTTGTTATGAGCAAGCATTACTATTACTATTAAGACTATTAGTAATTATGGGAAATTCCAAAGATGACGATGGATTAGTGATGAGTTAGGACAATGTTGTTTGGGGCATGAGAAATGGGGCTAATTTGAAAGACCCCAATGCCATATTGTCAAAAGCCAATGGATCGCATGGTCCCCAACTTTTCAGACTAAATGGGAAGAGAGTGAAGCATGTGGATGTGGGTGTGAGGGTATTCAATAATCAAATATTGACAGGTAAAAATGTGCAGTAGTACTTGTACAGAATATATTGTTCCCATCATGCATATCTCATATATATATATATATATAAAAGTATATCTGCCTTCACCTTTGCCCAAACCAAATCCTGTGCCTTTTTTGTTTTCTTCTTGCGATGCCAGTCTGCCCTTCCTTTCCCCTTTCCACGTGTACCCATGTTTGCACGTGTAAAGCCAAAACTCAGGATCACCTCTGCTGATTCAACAACCCTCTTTATCAGTTTTAACATGCACCCTTGATTTTGTAAAGAGTTTTTCATGCATGATTTCTGAAAATTTGAACAAACCCCACAAATATTAAAAGAAGGTTGTATAAGAATATATCATTATTCATTAATTTTTCATATGTACCAATAAGCGGGTCCTATTATATATAACAAGATGTTTTTGAGAAGTAGTATAGTCTCTGTGTATAATTATTATTATTAAATGGGCATATATGACAACTCAGAAATCACAAAGCACACAATAATTGTCCTGCTGCTCCTGCAGCATCAGGGTCAAATAGAAGAGGGCAAATCCGAGATATGAAAGTTACAGATTAATTAATTGAAAAGCTAGCTATAGGCTATAGTCTACATATAGGACCTTGTGGGACTGTTTTAAGTTAACATTTGTATGAATCCATTAACTCTTGGATCATTAATTTCATTACAAAATTTAATTTCTAGCAAAAGGAATGGGATGCCAAAAACACCCCCAACCTGCCTGATGGAGTTTGTTATGTTTTGAGTGAAAGAATAAAGAAACATGCTTTTGGAATGACCCATGACCCATGTAACAAGACATGGGAGGTCATGTAATTACAAGGCAACCAGAAATGCATGAAAGGGAAGGGGTCACAAAGGTTGATATAAGATGGGCCCACCATATAAATTGTAGGACTGTTCCATAAGATTCTATTTGATGAGGCTGTTCCCTTGGAATTACATGAAATTAAAGGCAGTTTTGTGTGTTCCTAACTTCCTATAAGTTACTTTCCACTACCAGTCTCAATAAACAAGACAAATCTCTAACCAGCATGATTGGATTTAACATAAATTAGTTGGAAACTGATTGGATTTAACATAAATTAGTTGGAAACTAATCAAAGTATCATTATTTTTTTAAAACAGAGGAATATAATTAAGCAGTTTCTAGAACAAAACATCAAACACTGTGGCTTTTTTTATATTGCCCTAAGTATGTTGGATATGAAGCATGGAAGTCAGTCAACTTTGTCTGAGGACAAAAGAACATACCAGTCTCAATAAACAAGACAAATCTCTAACCAGCATGATTGGATTTAACATAAATTAGTTGGAAACTAATCAAAGTATCATTATTTTTTTAAAACAGAGGAATATAATTAAGCAGTTTCTAGAACAAAACATCAAACACTGTGGCTTTTTTTATATTGCCCTAAGTATGTTGGATATGAAGCATGGAAGTCAGTCAACTTTGTCTGAGGACAAAAGAACATGCATATATGTAACTTCCTTACCCACAGCATGTGACTGGAAACAGTACATATTGGTAAGGTTGTCTGGAAACTTCACCCAAAGATTTGAGCAATTAATCAATGCACGAAATGTGTAAATACTATTGCTCCAAAATCTACCCAGCTACATTTGACTACCTTTTACATTTGAAATAATAGCTGTTGATTTTGTCTTCCCCAATCCCCCATATTGCCAGCTTACTAAAATAAAGAAATGAACAACTAACCATATAAATTTGTTTTAAACATGCTTAATAGTCGGTATAAAGACCATTCCCCAAAACTCTTTTCAAATAAATGTAGTCACGGACTCGGTCTATTAGATACAAATATGCAATGTGAAGAATCCAAGACCCACGTCTTAAATATAATGTTGAAATTAAGATGTACACCTACAGCCTCTACAGAGACTATAATTTCCAAGAAAGTTGTGTATGTTGTCGATGCATGCATTGTATGGATGATGATGTTGATGGATGGAAGTCTACAACCTCGCCAGTCATTCAGCATTGAAGTTAATAACTCTATAGTCTATTCCATACTCTAGCTATAGTCTACAGTATTCACAACCCCAGTTGATGAAGTCAGCATATATGTATATTTATATACATATAAGTTTGCCCAGATATTAGTACTGGATGATACAATGTGAATTATGTGATAATGGGTTACTGTGTACGCTTTAGAGTTGGGTGAAAGGGGCAACATCAAAAGCCATATTTAGATAATAAAGGTGTTGGGAAGTACTACCTCATAAGCGTTAAATCGTCAGTAACCTCACTTGTACAGTATGGGAAACACATCAGATGACGTACGTGCCCTTGCAAATTCAATACCCTATATGGAAAATTAATAATGCTTTCTTTTTACCATACTCTTTTCCATCATTAATAATTCCCACTAGTTTACTTGTCAAACAGTAAAAAACTCTCTCTCTCTCCCTCTCTCCCTCTCTCCCTCTATCAGATGAATTGAATTGAATAATAGCACTGATTCAGTACCGTAAAAAAATATCAGATCATGCAGGTATACAGTACAGTAAGGGCAGGCAGGCATAGGGGTAAAGTTGGGATTTTAGGGCTGTTTGTACACATTATTTATGAGGGTGTGATCAGTAGTTCAGTACTATGCATTCTGTAAGAAGTTAAGTAACTGTGAGAGAGTCTGAGTCTGAGAGATGGAAGAAGAGAAAGGACAGGGTGGTGATTTTGTTTGAGATTTTCTTTCATTCATTGGGGAAGAGACACAGCTTCGTTAACATAGAGGAATTGTCTCTGTGTATGTACATATCTTTTATTTTTGGGTTTTTTTTTAATATCCATCTTTTACCCAATTTATATATTTACATATATATTATTAATGTCTTGGCTTTCTTTCCTACACTAGTTTTCAATTCAATTCAAAGTTTGAAACTGATCACCTCTTTTTTCTTTATTGTGTGTCTGATGAGTGATGAAGAATTGAAGTAGATTGTAGCAGAGTAGTCCACGTGCGTTAGAGACCCTCTGTGTTGTTTGCTAAGAAACAAAACAGGCCCAACGGTTCATGGTCCTTTGGGACACCGTACCATAAAAGCCCTGTCGTTTTCTAGACAACCATGCATGTGCAATTGTGCAATTGTGCATTGTGCAATTGTGCATTGTGCACCCAAGCCAAGGAGGACGAAAATATATATTCATGCTAATTCACCTTCTTTGGTTGCTTCATCAACCTACAATACAACCCAAATTAAATCCCCATCATTTGTTAATTTGTTGCTATATTTTAAAAAAGATAGTCTTTTGTGCAGACGCTCACAGCATCTACTATAGATGAATCTACTACACCAATATCAGTAAATGACGTAAGTGTCAACACTATAGAACCATTCAAGTTCAAATTCACAACCTTATCAATGATTTAAATTTAAAATTCGATAAAAAAACATTTTTGATATGCAATAATTGCCACTCTATATATGCGTTTGAGCCAAAATGTCAGAAGGGAATCACTTTCTACTTTCTCATGAAAAGGGGTGATTCCAACACTTGATGTTCGCTATAATCAATCTTGTTCCTGTGTGATAATATGCAGGAGAATGGGGATATTTATCTACCTAAATAAAGATTTTACGATGTGTAGCTTGATGTAGTGTGATAAATTAATGCATGGTAAGAGTAGTAGGGACCATATTGATCGATATATCTTTGTTTTTGAAAAGCAAACTCATATATATTGATGATACATCATTTTACAATACCTGTGGTTATGGATAGATAGAATTAAATCGGTAAACAACCATGGACTTGTCCTGAAGATCTCTGTGTGTATCCCAAGGGTCCAATCCCATCAATAATACACATGTTAAAACCCACCTAAACAGTGAACACAAAGCAAATTTACATGAGACCCACCAAGCAAGCACGTACGCAGAGTGATATATTCAGTATCATGTTTTCATGTTTTGTGTATACAAATTCATGAAATAAAATGCCACATATATTCGTTTTGGTGTAAGTTCTTGTGGAAACGTAGTAATTTGTTGCCATGCCTATTATGTTGTAATATGAATGAATGACCTACCTGCCTTTAGTTTTAATGATTGCAATGAAACATTTAAGCAAACACTTCGTAAAGAACAGGCTGTCCAGTCCAATCCAACCCAACCCCTAATAAGTAAGAAGAAGCGTTAATTAACCATATTACGTACCCTCGTCTGTTTGTCGGTAGCCACTGATATATATCGATTGGTCATTTCAGAGAATAAAGGCCAATAACTCAAACAATTTTGGTGTCAGATAATGTCAATAAGCAGTAATTGTGTCAGTGATGCAGAAAGTCGGATAGATAGTGATGCTTATTAGGCTGGCCGTCTCGCAAAGGCCAACTGATTCATTCATCAAACGTAACGTAGCCCAAAGAGGTTCCTTCAAGACTTCACCAGCTTGCATCTTTTGGACAAACTAGTACACTCCCTTAGTCCCTTTATTTAACAACACCACTTTTTATGTGCTATGCTCCCCATGCATGCACTCAGATGCAACCCAAAATCCACTGGTCCAATCATGGTAGCTCTTCGTACTTGGTGCAATGCTGTCATTTCGTTTTATTAGATTAACAAAATAAACGAATTGATTTGGGTTTGATTGTTAAGTTGGGTTAGCCAACAACCCAACCCATCAAACGGGGCCCATTCTACTGAGTCCAATGACAATACCAAGGATCCGATGATAGACAGTTTGCATTGCTACCTGCCATAACGTTGCAGAAAGGTTTTGAACAATTTACGATTTTGACAATAATGAAAGATTCGCTTGAGAATTGAAAGAAAACACAGAACAAAATGATCATGATTTGTGTGAGACACAATGTTTCAGAACAAGATCAAAGAAGACTCTCTGAGTCTCTGAGCTTTCTCGATAAGAGTTTCATGTTTAAGAAACAGTTAGACAGCATAAAAGCCAATATACAGTAGGCCCTGTATCTGTATGCCGACATATTGATCAGATGAGTATCAAACTTTGAGAGATGCAAGATCGAGCAAGACCCCACAATACATGGCCACCAATGCATAGCATCTTCAATTTCAAACGAGTTTAATTCGTTAATAATTATATTATTTATGCTGCAGCTCGATCAGAAACTAAAAGGCATTCTAACCAATTAAGGCCACAATAAATTTTACCAATGTATTTACCAAATTTCAATCACAAATGAGAAGAAATTTCTATCACTTCGGTCTCATCTCTCATTGTTTAATGTACGCTTTTTAATGTTAAATACTTAAATCAACTAGGCTAAAGTTTATAATGTTTAATAGTTCACAGTGTTTACTAGAAGCTAACGTTATAATTGAAAGGCGCTGATTCTACTAAAGTCAAAAAATATTTCTATAAGTATGTTATTTTGATGCAATCTTTTAGTTGTCACTAGAAAATGACAAGGTTGTAAAATATAAAAACAAAACGCCAATAAAGCCAAAATTTTTTATGGGTTTATAAAAAAAACCCTAAAATTTTTTAGCAACAAACTAGAAAAGGAGCCCGCACGATGCTGCAGGTTTTAAAGATTACAATAATTATACATTTTGAATATCAAAGTTAGTAAAATTGAAAGAAAAGAGTAGATAATTACATAATATGGCAATCTAAATATTACATTGACATCAATGTTTGTTGTCATGTTTAAGTTACAAAATGCAAACTAATGATACTGATTGTCATCTTAACATATTGTTATATCTTAAAAAACCAATCAGCATTAAAAAAAAGATTAAAAGATACATATTGAGACAATTACATGTCAGCATACTCAAAAGGTTGGCAGTATTCAAAAAATACAGGGATGGGTAGATGTTTATAGTTGGGTTAGTGGAAGATGTCATCTCAGTTGCTAGTGGGGTTTTTAGCTGGTTATGCATCCCTGGAAGCGGTAGTCTTTTCCTCTTGATTCTGTGAAGTAGTGGGCTCATCTTTTTTACCTTGGCATCTATAATGGCTGTAAATTTGGAAAGGATTATTTGTTAGTGTAGATAAGCACTTATATTTTTGGCCATGCAAATGAAAAGCATGGATTAATTGCAATTGATAACATGGATAAAAATGGCAGCACACAATTGATGAATGTAGTGAAGCAAAGTGTTAAAAAATGTTTGACTGAGGTGTAGCAATTGATTGCATACAATGTTGCTTATACTATTGGCAATTATTTTTAAGTGTAATCAAATTTTTAAGATACATATATAGCAAACATGGAAAAGTTAAATCTGATTTGGCAAGGGAGTAGATAATGCTAAAGTAAAAATAAATGAATAGACAACCAGGTGAAACAATTGGAGTTGTATTTTTTGCCTGTTTATTTGTTTTATTAAGATGGAAATATTTAGGTAGAAAGATTATGTGATGAGTAGTTGGAACGACTTCACATAGAAATAGAAATTTTGAAAATTTGTTAGTGACAATGAGTATAAAAATTAAGAACCATAAACAGGGTTGTAATGTTTTAAACTCTAGTGAAATGAATAAGAAGAAAAAAAAGAAGTGATTAAATACAAATATAGTATAGTGAGTTCAAATTGAAAACCTGATCTTGGTTTTCTTGGTGGTTGCTTTACTCTTTAATGATTTGAGTGGAAGATCATCCAAATCTGATCCCATGCCATTCTGAAGCCTTCAAAGCATGAGTTGTGCCAGTTTTTTATAAAGCTGCTCTTAGATTTTTTTTTGGCGATGAGAAATATTTTGAGTAGGAATTTCTATATCACCTGAAATATCAGAAACACAGGCTTCTTATATAGCACGCTAATATGCATAGAAAAATAGAGTATTCACTATGGAAGACAAACCAACTATTGTCAAATAGGCATAGGTAGATCAAATATAGATGTTATTAGTTAAAGTTGTGGATATCGTCTATAAAATGCATGGATATTTGATGATTAGCAAGCAAAAGCAAAGAAAAGGCAAATGAAAATGTTAGTACTATTGATTTTTCCATGTGAAGAAAATAATAAAATTATACTAAAAACTATTAAACCAGATACATGAATAGAAAAAGTAAATAAAAGGAAGGGGAAAAAATGTTACCTTCACAGCTTCTTCCACCTCAAAGCCCAACAGTAACAAAGCCTAAAAAAGAAAACCTATTAACCCATTACAAACAGAAATGAAAACTCCTACCTAGCAATTCATTATTTTGTATTCACTATTGTAAAACCAGAAATGATAAACTTCCCACATTCTCTGAATCGATATGAATATTTTTTGAACCACTAAAAATTGGAAGACCAAATTTTAGATGAAAGAAAGCCCATACCTAGAAGAGAAAAGCCCACCAAAAACATTGATGATCGGATCTAGGGGCGGCCGGAATAGGCCATGGAAGCCGCTCGCGGCTATTTGGATTTTCTGGGATGTTTTCTGTGCAGGGGGAGCTGGGCCAGTGGGAGGAAGCTAGGGAGGAGGTGGCCGGCGCCTGGGGGTCAAGCTAGTGGGCTGGGTCGGTTGGGAAGTGGCCGGAGAAGAATGGTGTTGTGAGCGTGCAGGAGAATAATAGAGGTTGGTAGAGAAAGAGAGTGTGGAGAGAGATCACGTGAGAAAATGAGGCTGAGTTATTACACTCAATGGCAAGAATCGTAAAAATGCAAAAGAGGCAAGGACAAAACCGGCAGCACACTGTCATTAGTAACAGTGACTGCACAGTGAATTTGGGTTCTCTTTTAGTATATATATAATTTTCTGAGTCAGTTAAATAATGGATCAAAAAAACAAAGAAAATAATAAGTTGGGCTATCAATTTCCTCTTAAGCCTGGCCTGGAGCGGATCAAAATTTTCAAGAGCGGGTTTGAACTGGGCCTACCTGAAGCCTGGAAGTTTGGACAAGGACTGATCCGGCCCATTTTACATCCCCTAAGTAAAACCTCAGTAAAAACTTCAGAGATGGAGCAGTGTTGTGGTGTTGATGGATCAACCCATCAAGCTACAAGATCCACCGCTCTATTACAGCCTTGCAGAAACTCAAAACTTCCAGACAAGACAACTCTTCGATTGCATTCAGGTAAGCCCTAAGCCCTAGCCAAATTTGATGATGGTGCTGCTCTTTTTAGTTGCTTATGTTTGGAGACCAGACCTCTAAGACTGGAACAAGCCACAGCCACGGATTACAAGCTTATGTTTGGAGACACAGAAACCGAACAGTGATCACTGTATGCCAACATATCTGGTGACTATCAAGCTTAAGAGATGCAAGAGCAAGAACCCACATGGGCAGCAATGAATAGCATCGATCTTTAAAGGAGTTTAATTAATTGTATTATGCTGCAGCGGCTCAGAAACTAAAATGGCATTCCAACTATAGGGGACTAGAAACATTACGAATGTATTTTCCAAATTTCTATTACAAATGAGAAGGTATTTAGAACAATGGTAAGCAAAACAAGGGAAATATGGTCCATGTCATACTAGGATTTACATCAAGCAAGGATTTAGCACCCCAACAATGCAAACTATTAGAACAAATCGGACATGGCACCATAAATGAATTACAGGGACCAGAACATTCAGTGTAATTGAAGGCCATCCACAGTACAACAACAAACAGAGTACAAAGCATGTTGTCATACTTGGAATGGATCACATTCATAAATATTGTACACAATTTTAAATGCTTAATGTTCAGACTCTAAATTAATGATCAGTAGCGTCATTATTCTTTGAGATATCAAAATGCCAAGTCTATATGTATTTTACCAGTAAACGACAACAACTTGAGCATGAATGTCTAATTGAAAAAACCATTACAAAAACCTGAGCAGCCTACATGCAAAAGTAGTCATGAGTGCTTCAATCACTCCTAACAACTTACTTAGATGCAACTGAACATGTACTGCATCCCTGAAGCATCATCAAACCACTGAAGTAATATCTCCATCATACTAACCCATGACCACCACATACAAAACTTATCTCATAAAAAGAGTCAAGTTTGACTACAGAGAGAGCATGAGGATTGTCATATTCTAGCAACAACTTCTAGGATATTATGTAGCTTAAACACAAGTAAAGGAATTTAGAAAGAACCAATAATATCAGACATGACCCTGCCAAGCCACAAATTAAGACAAACTAAAACTTGATAACATGGAATGAGGAGCATATATAAGATCAATGCATTATTTAATCTCACATAGTATTAGCAGAGCATTCTACTTACAATTTTCCTTTCAACATCTACATTATGCCTTGTGTGCATATCATAAACTTAGCATTCACCTAAAAATCAGGTTAATCAGCACAATGCACAATCGATTCAATATACAAAATTTAAGTTACAAACTTACAAGCAACTAACGTCTGAGTAGACTACAACCAGCTGCCAATGCCATCGACCGACCCCAATCGCATCTCAATCAGCCGAGCATTAAACTCGCCGTCACTGACCTTCAACATCTCCCTTAGGGGAAGCGAAAAGCCATGCTCAACCAACAATCTATGCCTGGGCTTAATCTTCCCCTCCAAACTAAACGAAAAGTACTGAGGAAACCTTTTTAACTCAGCGACATCTTTCTTCATCTCCATCAAAAAATACTCAACCTTGGGCCTAAAATTGTTATTTATGCTAAAAGTCAACAACCCAGGTGACCTTATTACCATATTGACCACCTCGTCATAAGAAAGCCCCAAACTCTGCAAATATTGAATCTTGGGCAACAGGGTACCTTCAACACTCGAAACCAGCAACACAGTCGTTTGGCAGGTGATCGAACTCGGTCCATCGAAGCCCAATTGGGTTAAGAACTTCAATGCGGGTCGTAACTGATTGTCAACGTCGGAGACCAGGAGTCTGGGGCACCGAATTATGGACTTTCGGATATCCGGAAATGGAACTCGAACCTCGTTGAGTAGAAAATCAAATACTGGGTATAGGTCAGAGTGCGGGTCCATGGTGAGGAGCTGCGGATACATGTCGAGGATCCGACCCAGAGCCGAGCGCTCGATGCCCATGGAGGCGAGGCAGTCCTCGACAGACTTGAGGGACGAGAGAGGGCAGGAACGGAAATCTGGGTTTTGTCGGAGGGCTTTTTGGGAATTGACATTGAGGTGGGTTTCTAAGTAGAGGACCTTTTCGCGGAAAAGGAGGCCGGAGTCGGAAGTAGTGTTTGGATGGCGGGAAAGTGAGGGGTAAGTTGGGGCATTGAGTGTTGGTCTGAGGGAGTTGGAAGGGGGTTTAGGGATAGAGATTGGGCTAGAGTTTTGAGAGGATTTTGGGGATGGGGTCAGAGATGCTTGAGGAGGGAGGAGGAAGAGGGATTGAGGTTGGAGCTGAGGTCGCAGCATCATGGTGTATGTGTGTCTGCGAGGAAAAGTGAAGGTTGATATGGTGACTTTATCCTAGGCCACCAAAGCCATTTTTAAAACGACACGTCGTTAAAATATACACTAACCCTTTGGGTTGGGATCGTTCATTTCAAAAAGCCTACAGGCACTCGCAAAGAAAGCCCAACGAAGTCACAAAGCAAGATCAAGTGAAGCCCAAAAAATAATATATAAATAACTCAAAAATTCTACTTAAAAGTTAAAATGCTCTATTCTTGAGTTTTGAAAAAAAAAAATCATAAAAAAAATTTATATAACGTGTCATACACCTTTGAAATCTTTACTTAGATAAACTTGATTTTGAATAATAATTTTTTTTTGGTATTGTGGAGGGCGAAAAGCTCATAAACAAAGACAGCTACTCAAGGATAGTTTGAGTTTGAATAATATTGAGTGTTCTATGATTAATTATTTCTTGATACCGGGTTTGATCTGACTTGGCTGATGAAATACATTGTTTTTATCACATAGAAATTTTTTTTCTCAAATCCATCATATCCTAATCAAATGTCAATTGGATGGTAAAATCTGCAATTCAACATTTACCCGATCTCTTGGCCAAAAAAAAAAAAACATTTACCCGATCTGATAAATTTGTAAAAATTAACAGTTTCCAATGGACAAACATTCAAAAATTGATATTATTTGTTGGTAAATATGTAATTATAATTTATAATATTATTTAAAAAAATCATGCATGTTTAAATACATTTCCCAGCAATCCTCGTTTCCTAAAATGACCATAACGATTAACGACTTGATCATCTTAATCAAATTATACGTGTTGGAAATCGGACGAAAACAGAATTTCACAAAATTTAAGCTCCAAAGACACTGACTGTCCAGTATCCAGCAACATGTAAAACGACCCGAAACCTGTGAGTAGTAGGAGGCAAAGGTTAAGGTTGCCGAGAAGCCGAACGTGAATCATCCATGAAAATGGAAACGTGGGTAGGGGCGAAGGACACAAATTAAAAAGATTTGTTTGGTTGGTTTGGGAATTTCTGACGTTCCCGATTCTCCCGCTTGTTTCGTTTACCGATTTTTCTGGTCACCCGGTCGTGTTATGCAAAGCTATTTGTAAGCTCACACACACCCTTCTCTTTTTCTCTCTCCGCCTCTGTGTGCCCCTTTTGAATCTCCTCTTGCCTGCCTACCCAATCTCTGTGTCCGAACATTTCAATTCTACACCTTTCGATTTCGTTTTTCTCTATTTCTTTCTTACATTTCCTCGTCTGGGTAAGTTTCCCTTTTTGTGTTTTCATATCTTATCCTTTTCAATTTACTATTTTTTTCCTTGTTGCGTCTGATTCCCAAAATGGGTTTGCATTTGATATTTTAGGTTACTTGTTACCCTTTCTCGCTTCAATTCTCAATTGGGTTTGTGTTAAAGTTGGTTATTTTTATCTCGGGTCATCCGATTTTAATCTCCCCTGTTTCTGTAAAGTAAATATTTTGTATCTTTGTGTATCATAAAATAGGAAAATCATTTTCAGTTTTATGATTTTGTTGCATATGGTAGCATGTTCATTCTTCATATTGGTATCCTGCTAATGCTTCTTTAAATGCTTGATGAATTGTGTGAGTTAGAACATCAAACTGCAGTGGATACATTGTCATTGAAATATGTGTAACTTTTCGGTAGGCTTTTGTGAATCTTTGGGACATTCAAAGCGGGGTTCAAGACTAAGGTTGCGGTTGTTGAAGGTGCAGGATGGGAAGGGTAAAGCTAAAGATTAAGAGGTTGGAGAATACAAATGGGCGTCAAGCAACTTATGCTAAAAGGAAGCATGGCATCATGAAAAAGGCAAATGAATTATCTATACTATGTGACATAGACATTGTCCTTCTCATGTTTTCGCCAACCGGAAAGCCTTCTTTATGTAGCGGGAAACGCAGGTATGTACGTTCATTCTACTATTAACAAAAAAACTATCCAATCTTGCCAGAGGATATAAGGAATCACACGAGTTTTTCATGATTGCTTTGAAAACTATTCAGGTTCTTCAAGCAAGATACGTCTTAGTTATCTAAAATAAAAGCAGTTGATTGAGGGGATTCAGTTAATGAAAGTCTGATGTGAGAGGCAGCTTAATCCATTCAGCTATTTAGGTTAATTACTAAATTATCTTTATTTTAGAGTTCCAAATCACAATGTGGACCTAACAAGTAAGAAGGATAATTAATACATTTTATGCGCTTACTGGTATTGATGTTGCATATATATACACTAATACATATATATATATATATATAGAGAGAGAGAGAGAGAGATAACTTATTTCAGATATTTATTTATGATAAAGAGAAGATAAAATAATATGACATATCATAACATTTTTAATTTTTGTTTAGTTTTGAACTAGCCTTGTAGTTTTATCCTGAGTATAAAACTTTGATATTTCCAAGAGTATAACCTTTAACCTTTAACCTTTGATCATCGTGATCAGTAACTTGCCCTTTTCTCTTTTCGTTGAGTTTAGTAGCATTGAAGAGGTTATAGCAAAGTTTGCTCAACTAACTCCACAGGAAAGAGCAAAAAGGTAAACTTTTTAACATTTAAGAAAAAGATAATGTAACCCGTTAAGTGTAAATAGATCCTATCTGAATTGCTTTTTCTTTGGATTTGAACAGGAAACTGGAAAGCCTCGAAGTAAGTCCCTTTTGATAACCTATTTTTTATTATTTATTAATAATGTTATCATTCTTTCTTTTCTGTTTGGATTTAACATATGTATTATCATCACTACCATCTGATACATTAGTTTTGTTTTCTCGTTGAGAGTATAGGCACTAAAGAAAACATTCAAGAAGTTGGACCATGATGTAAATATACAAGAATTTTTGGGTACAAGGTACGTCAGCTTACAGTACTTGGTTAAAAATTTGTGGTCTGAAATTTGTACTTAATTTAATTTTTTCTCTTTTCTTTTTGTTTCAGTTCTCAAACAATCGAGGTAGGCATGCGAACCCATATTTCCAGTGTTATTTCATCACTTAACTATTTTGGTAATAACTGTTCATGGTTGCATGTTTTATAGATTCCTCTCTCTCTTTTTTTATTTTTTATTTTTTTTACAGGACCTGACTCACCAATCTAGGTTATTTCAAACCCAACTTTCCGAAATAAAGAAGAGACTAAAGTGAGTGCCTGAAAATTTGGGTTGCAGAGTCATGTTTCTAGTTTCAATCATTTATGTTACAGTAAAACTGTTCTATGGTTAATGAACACTCTATACTAATTTTATACCAATCTTGAATTCTGCAGCTGTTGGAATAACCCCGATAAGATCAACAGTGTAGAACAGTTGGGACAAATGGAAGATTCACTGAGAGAATCGCTTAACCAGATTCGAACACATAAGGTATTCTCTTGTTCCAGTTGTAGGTCTCATTTAAAGAAATTTTAGTGTACTTCGCCGAGTGCCATGGTAGGGATGTGCTGCTTGATAGCAGTGGCGGTAATTCTGTGATTGTCTAGCTCCAAGTTTTAAGCTGACCAATAATATATACCACTGAAATTTTGCCACATATATTTGATTTTTCTATGATATGTGCCCAAGGAATTGTAGAAATGATTTGGTGCCTTAGTTTTTATTTCTTTTACTTCCCTGTGGCCTGTGTTTTGGTGCCTTAGTATATATGATTTCATTGGAGTTTCACCAAGTGTTGACAATTACTGCAAATACAGAGTAAAATAAAAATGTTGTTACCACTAGACAGAAATAAATATATAATTACCTGAATATCCCCTTTTTCTGTAGTTTCCAAATGCCATCACGTTGTGCTACCTTTACTTTAATTAGTTCTAGACCTTGTGATATTAGTGCTATCCATTTTTCTGTTGGCAGGGAAACTTACAAAAGCAGCAACTTATGTCATTAGAATGCACTAGTCAGGTAAAGAATTGCTTCTGGGTTGAGAATATTGTTGATGTGTTATTTACTTAGTAATATGGTCAAGCATTTAAACTTTATTATCCTCACTTGCAGTTCCAAAATGGGTTGCATATACCGTTCAGCATGAATGCTGACCAACAGCTCCAGCCTCTTTCATGGATTCCTACTAATGAAAGTCGACATATGGTTTTACCTGAGGACCCAAACTTGCTTCAAAATAGGTTAGTGGTTGTTTAAAAGTACATCCTATTTCTCCTATGAATCTTCTTTTGACTGATTCCTTCCACATCTTTGTGTGAGAAGATAATATAGTAGAAAAGAAAGAAACATGCTATATTATAAGATGAAGCTCTTTATAACACAGAACACCAAATGGCACCTTTATCTATTAACTTTTTTAATATTTAAAAAAAGAATTTATGAATTCCTCCAATGGAGCCATGGTGGATTTTCTTTATCTAAAAAGTGTAACTGTGAACTCATTGATCAATATCTTATTCTAGGGAGATGGAATGCTCTGCAAGTTCCTCCTTGGGGAGTTATTCTAGTTACCTTGGCACAGGAAAAAATTCAGAGATTTCTAATTCTGGGCAAGAAAATGGTATTCTTAATGACTTAAGCAGAAATGCACCTCTGAGGCTACAGCTGGGTGCACAATTTCCCTACATGCCATACAATCTCAATATGCTGACTGATACGAAATTCCAACCAGCAGCAGAAATTAGTCCTCAAGAAAACCCTCTGGAGTATCATGTTAATGGAAGCTTTGAAGCTCCTAGACCTGATTTTTTCACTACCCAGCATGGTTGGGCTTCTACATCTGGTCCTTGTGCTGTTACTATGTTTGATGAGCATTTATATTCCCAGGTCCGTTTTCTCCTATTCTGGATTTTCTCAATAAATATTTTCTTGCTTGTTACTTGTATGGCTAGTCTATACGTCTGGTCCTTTTGCTGTTACTAATTTTGTTGTATGTGGCTGACGTAACCAATTACTTCCATGAAAACTAGTTTTCACATTCCTTTTCTAATGGATATGATAATGTAATGTGATTTATTTTCTTAGGAAGTAAACTGCAAGTACCCCCATTATTGTATGCTCTTTTCTTCATACCAATTGGAAAGCTACTTTTCTGTTTTATAGTTGAAATCTTATAAGCATGTATATTACTGATGCAGTCAAATTGAGATCCATGAGTGATTTTTGTGGTTCAGCCACTGATGGAGTTGCTGGAGAAATTTGATGAGTGCTTGAGAAATATACTCATCCATCAAGGTTTTCACAGCCATTATTTTTGTCTTGGAAATATAGAAGGCAACCACTGAGTGATGTACAGCACGGGTTTAACACATAACAGCCTTGTCATTAGTCCCTTTCCAGAAGGAATGACGGTGCTGATGCCCTGGAATGAGGCACGAAAACCTTAATGGAGATCTTCTGTGTAATTATTATAATTATATATATATATAATGTAGGTTCTTTGAGTTTTTTTGTTCCCTCCCCTCATTTCTTGGCTGCCAAGGTTGATATTGGCAGTTTAGGAAAGGACACTGCCTTCCCTTGCCCTTTCTCAGTTGTCTGAGCTGTAAATAAAAGTACATATATAACAATTACAAAAGTATAAAACGTATTGGAAAATTTGCTTACAATTCTATGTTGCTGTCTATATACATTGCAAATTATTTTATTTCATTCATCTCCAGAAGGATAAACCCTTTCTGGACATTGATAGCCTAGTGGTGTTGGGTGGACAACAATGACTAATGAGATGCCAAGTGATTCAGGAAATTCCAGCAAAACATGAGGTTGGTAGTGGAACCACAAAGCAACTGTTCCGGTACTGTCTACCCTGACAATCCATTTATGCATGTATCATTTTCACAACTTTCCCATTGTAATTTCAAATTTTGAAGAAGAAGATTCATTTTTATGATATTTATGAACTTGGGCATTGGGATGTCCCTTATAGTTATAGCCTCGTGGACCACCATAAAATAGGGTTGAGATGGTGTTTTCTGCATAGATTAAAAATATAAAAATCAAAAGATTCTCTGGTAATTCTTTTGTTGTCGAGTACTGGTATGAATCTGGAGGCAATCTATGTTGAAAGAGACGTGAAAAGCTAAGGGACAATCGAAGAGACATTGAAAAAATGTTTGAAATGAAATGTCTTTGCAGATTTCTGAATCCAACTCATATAACGTTGTACGACCCCACCTCAAAAAATTTCTGTTCACAGATTAATTTATAACTTTATAATATTGCTTTGAGAAACCGATTTACAGTGACTAATTGTCTTGTAAATTAGGTCATTAAAAGTTGTTTGCCGGTCACTATTTGTAAAATATGCCTACTTACGAGTGATTACAGGTCAGTGGTGTGAGGAATGTTTGGCACTGTTTTTAAAATTATAAAAAAAGTGTTTGTCAAAGCTTTTGACAAAAAAAAAAAATTGTTTATGAGTCATAAAAGCACTAATTGTTTGAGAGATACTTCCTTAATAAGCAATTTCAAATACTTTTACAAAAATAATTAAAATATTTATAAAATTTATATGAGCATTTCAAAAAAAGTGCTACTATGCAAAAACAATTCATAAGAAATAGTGTCAAACCGACTCTAAGATTTTGTTCATGCCTTAGTTTTTCCAAAGGTCAGAAGATTTTGTCTTGTCTTGGCCCTCTAAGACTGGGCTTTACTATCGGCTTTCAACACACAGCCCATGTTGGGGGTGTAGGTTATGGATTTTGAGGGTAATGGTTTTTCTAAAACATCTGACATCGCATGTTCTCAAAGGTTATGGATTTTGAGGGTAATGGTTTTTCTAAAACATCTGACATCGCATGTTCTCAAACTTTCAATCTCACACTATACATTCAATCCATTTTATCAACAATTTAAATTAACTTAGCATAACACGTCAGATCGTTAAGTAAGTAAATATTTTCCCAGTTCACATTCTTTGCCTTCCTTACTTTTACTTGTATAAACTTTTTTATCTAAATCTTCAAGGATTGTCTTCTATTTTTAAATTTATTATGAAAGCTTAAAACTATAAAGGAAAATCCTTAACTTTGTGATACATGGCTTGAATTCCTTTAAATATACTGACTATCAAGCCCTTTACCATTATATTCTTATAATGGATCCTTGATTTGATTAATGAATTATCGTTTACTTTAATTCAATAATTATTTGTTCATTAAGCATCTCTATTTTTCATATCGTCTTTTTCTTTATTTGAGGATATAGTTATTGAATCATTAAGAGAAGCACAAGTACATGAATCATTTGAAAAGAAAAGGTAGAAATGAGAAACAAGAAATAATAAACTAGTACTCCATTTACTAGTGGAAAATGGAACTTTACACTTTTCTTCAATAAAGCTCAAATACAACAACCAAGGACTTACTGATGAGCATCAGCTGCTTATATTGGGCTTACAAAACAAGCACAAATTGCATCGGAATATTCCCGAAGAAGAAGAAAAAGGCTATAATTCAAATACTAATGGCGGGTGGTCAGGTCAAAGACCACCTCTGCCAACTTCTGCTTTACAACAGAAGTAAAAAAGCAAAAGACCCATTAGGGAGATTAGGGTCCCAACTCCCAAGGATAGCTGGATGGGGTACCCTACAAATTACAATGATAGAAATTTAAAATTAAAATGATGGAGAGCCATTTTAAAAATAAGCTCTCCTCATTTTGACAGACCCAGAGGCCAAAACTGACTGAGTGACCCCATTAACTATAGTATACCAACTAATATCCTAGTACACTAAGAGTCATACTGATCTTGATACTTAAGTATATATGTAGCATATATATGTAATTATCCTAGGAAATGACTAAATATAAAGGAAACTTGGGAAAGGAGACTAAGGTGGGGCTCCCTAGCGGAATTGGGCACCACTGTAGGTCTGCCCAAAGGACCAGTGAGCTGGGGCAACATTGTAGGAGACCACAGTACGGCCATCACTGGTTGTGACCTTGAAGGAGAGGCTTTGGCCATTGAGGTAGGAGTTGCTTTGCCAGTTCTGGCCCCAGTTTCTGGACATCGACTGCCAGCCAGTTCTGGACCCTTTGATTGAAACAGAATGCACATCACCAGCAGCACCAACGTTTGTGATGAGGACCAGGTTGAAGTAGGAGTGGCCATTGATAGTGAACCTGATGCCTCCTCTTCTTCTGCAGGGTACCCTACAAAACAAACAAAACCAAAAAAAATTAATTAGACCCAGAAACAAAAATCAAAACTTTCAATCCAATCTTTCATTAAATTGTTGATATTTCACAGAAAGATTGGAACTTGGAGTATAAAATTTACCTTCTGTAAGCAACAGGCACAACACCAGCTTTGTATTGGGCAATGTGTTGGAAGACAGGCTGAGAAAGGTCAAAGTGGTGCTGAGGAGGGTTGCACCAGCCCCCTGCATTGTTAGGGAGGGCATTGTTTGGTGGGCAGAAATTGGTGGCTGTGACCACAATGGAGCCAGGCAAGCACCACTTGGGGTCATTCACACACCTAATCTCATAGCAAGACCCACACCCCAACCCATTGTTGAACAGGGCAGTGCTCAGAGCTGCAGTGTTTGTCCCATACCCTTGACTGTAGAGATTTCCATACCCACAAGCACCACCTACAAGATTTCAAATCAGAAAAATGTTAAACACAGAGATCAGAGAGTGTACTATAAAAAAAAAAAAAA
>QANT01001208.1:0-12712 GCA_003254885.1 Purshia tridentata
ACTCACGCTTTCAGCTTTCAATCTCTCAAACTCTCGATCTCTCTCAACTCTCAATCTCTGAAACAGTGAAACTCTTAAATCTCTTTCACTCTCATAGACTCACTTTCTTAACTCTCAATCTCCCAAACTCTCGATTTCTGGGTTCTGAGACTCAAACCTAGAAATCTTTAAAACCCACAAATCTCCACCCTCCACACTCCACACCCCAGCAAACCTACCTTCATAGATCGCACCAATGACTCCACCACAAGCTCTTTTGCAACCTGGGTTACTGGCATCTACATAGCCTACACTGTAAGTCTGTAAGCCCTTACCCTATGTCTCCCTTTTTTTTTTTTTAACGTGTGTTTTTTTTTACACTAACAACTGTCTTTTTTGTTGTTTGTTAGGGTTGCAAAACATAGCTTGTCATGATGCTGCCCTGTGTGGCTGTGTTGGGCTTGCTGTGGTGCTGGTACTGTGAGTGAGTGGTTTCTGGTTTGTGTGCTTGCTAATTTGTGTGGTTCCAAGTTTCTGATTTGTGTGGTTGCTAAGTTTCTAAATTATGTTGTTGCAGTTTTTGATTTGTGTGGTTGTTGAGTTTCTGATTTTTGTGGTTGCTGAGTTTTTGTGTTAACCAATTTTTGAATTTTGAGTTTTTGAGTTTCTATTTGATGTCTCAGCTTAGTAGTGGTAGTCAACCCGAGCCTGGTATGGCAGAAATCCCTGAATCCATTGGTTTCCCCCCAACTACACCTTACTTCAAACCCCCATATCTTCCTAAACCCCTAATTCCAAGTGTCCCTAAAATTGAAAGTGAATCCCCAGTTGTCCCTACTCAACCCTCAATTGTCCTTATTATTGACCTTGGTTCTAAAACTAAAACTAGTAGAAGTGAAGTATAGACCTGGTTTGAAAAAATAATTGAAATTGAAAATGGTGAGTCTGTTGTAAAAGCTAAATGCACTTTTTGGAAAAAGCATTTAACTGGTGGTTCTGGTGGTGGTACTACTCATTTAACTCGTCATTATAAGAAGTATCTTGAATTTCAAAAAGCTAATATGGGCAACCAAATGATTTTTCAATCTAGTTCTGGTGGTAATATGTCACTTTTTGTTTATGATGAGGAAAATGCTTGAAAAAAAGTTGTTGATTTTATAATTAGGGTAGAATTACCATTTACTTTTGTGGAAAAATATGATTTTAAAGGAATGATTCAAAGAGGCTTTACTCCACAATATAAAGGCCTTTCTGCAACAACTTGTAAAAGGGATGTTATGAAATTGTTTGTTGAAGGGAAATATCAATTGCTGTCTTATTTTGAAAAATATGAAGACAGAATTTGTTTGACTTCTGATGTTTGGTCTTCTAGACAGAAACTTGGTTTATGTCATTAACTGCTCACTTCATTGATTCTGACTGGAACTTAAATAAAAGGATTATTTGTTTTAAAATTATTGAGTATCCACATAGTGGAGAGTCACTTTCACGTCATATAAGTGAGGAACTCAACTCTTGGCATATACACAATAAAATATTTTCAATTACACTAGACAATACTTCAAATAATGATGTAGTTGCTGAGTTGCTGCCTTTATTTCTTATGGTTGATGATGTGCCTAAACAAATATTTCATGTGTGTTGCTGTGCTCATGTTATGAACTTGATTGTGCAAGATGGTTTGACTATTTTAGGTCCCTCTGTTGAGAAAATTGTTGCAATTGTCTGTAGTTTGAATTCTTCCAATAAGAGACATGAACTTTGGAAAAAATGTTGTGTTGATGTTCGTTTGGATAAGAGAAACATAGATAATGATGTTCCTCATAGGTGGAATTCCACATATGAATTGTTAGAAGTAGCCATTAAATATAAGGTTGCCTTGTATAGATATGTTCAAGCACTGCATCAATCTTTTAGAAATACAAGTTTGCATATTCCAACTGAACATGATTGGCTTGTTGCTCAGTTTGTATGTAGTTTCTTAAAGATTTTTTATTCTTCAACCAAAATTTTATTTGGTGTGTATTATCCTACTTCTAGTTGTGTTCTGACATGTTTAGTTGATATTTTATGTGCATTTCAATCATATGCTCATATTAATTTATTTAAAGCTGATGTGGCTGCAATGAAGACTAAATTTGATAAATATTGGGAAAATTTCCCTAAAGTGTTTTGTTTTGCAACTGTTATGGATCCTAGGTTTAAACTTTGGGCAATTGGTACATGGTTAAAACTTATTGGTTGTAGCCAAGATGAAATTATGGTTAAGTTGATGGCATTAAGTCTTCTTTGTTTCAATTGTATGAATATTACAAGTCACATGTGTCTGCTGCATCCTCACATGTCTCTTCTGAAATCACCCATAATTCTAATAGTTCTGAACTAGTTTATGTTCCTGCATTTCAAAATAGTGCTATGAGAGCCTTGAAAATGCTAAGGTTGTTTAGTTCTCTTTAAGTTCTACTTCCGATTTGCAATATTATCTTGATACACCAGTTTTAGATGATATTGATGAGTCTACATTTTTTGTTTTGGGATGGTGGAAGTCACATGATACACAGTATCCTGTGCTTTCCATCATGGCTCATGATTTACTAACTGTTCCAGCTACAAGTGTAGCATCTGAAGCTGCTTTTATTGCAGGTGGTAGAGTGGTGAGTGAGAAGAGGGCTAGCTTAAGTCCAAATACCATAGAAGCACTAATCTGTGTCAAAGATTGGCGCTTAGCTGAAGCAAGAATGCAAGACGTTGCTCAAGATGAAGACCGTCAGAGGAATTAATGAACATCAAGCTATCAAGACCCGAGTTCCTTGTTGAAGAGAGCCATTCCCCTGCTGCATCATCAACTTAGGTCTAGGCTGCATATTTTTTAAGTTTCTAACTTGCTGACTTTATAATTTGTAAACTCCATAAGGAGTTGAGGACTTCATAGTACTTAGTTTTTAATTTGTGGACTGCTTTGTGGACTGCCCAGAATTGTAAATTGTATTATTGGCATTAATTCAATAAAATATTAGGTTTTTGAGGGTTGTGTATGTGCCAACCTAGTTGGGATGTACATGTGAAATGCAAATGATAAATAGGTATGTAGGTGCCAACCTAGTTGGGATGTACACATTCTATAGTGATGCATTTCCTCCTCTTGTTGTTTATTATCAATTTGAGCCTTCTATACCTATAATACAATCTGAATTTTGATTTTTAAACATTGAATTAGCATCTATATTCTATTGTACAAAGTTAAAACTTAGAACAAAAAAAAGCCCGGACCGGCTCACTGTTGACCTGCAACAGTTGAACAAAAGGGCCCATTTTGGGCAGCCCAATCGGGCCTACCCGGCCCGGCCCAATTTTGGCCTATTGGCCCGAGGCCCACGGGTGGGTTGCGAACATGTGCACTGAGGCCCGGGCCTAGCCCTAAAGCCCTATTGGGCTCATATGCTATAAGCCCGCATCGGCCCGAGCCCGAAAACTCAGGGCCGGGCTTGTCCGACTCGGCCTATTGTCGAGGCCTATAATGGGCAAATGTATGGATTTAGGAGAAATTATCCATTGTATTTGTCTTTATTTACCAGCTATTCATTAACTGGTAATTATTTATTTTGATAAGTGTCTCATAATGCCCTCATTTTTGCATGCTTTCAAGAACAGATTATATTTGTACTCACCGCCATTATCTGATCTTAGGCATTTGATCTTTCTACCATTTTGACTTTCAATCATTTTCTTCCACTTCAAAAATATATTCAAGACTTCATCTTTATGCTTCATGGTGTACACCCAGACTCTTCTAGAGAAGTAATCAACAAAGGAGACAAAATAATGGTTACCTCCCAAAGATGCAGTTTTGGAAGGACCCCACACATCACTGTGAACATAATCAAGAATACGCTTGGTGCGGCAAACTGCAGCTCCAAATTTCACTCTAGTTTGCTTGCCCAAAACACAATGTTCACAAAATTCCAATTTGCAAGCCTTTGCACCTTTTAACAAATCCTTTTTCACCAACAATTGCATAGCTTTCTTACCAGGATGGCCAAGACACATATGCCATAATCTGGTAATGTTTGAATCTGTAAAGACTGCTGCTCTACCTATTACTGTACTACCCTGCAAGAAATACAAATTTTTTTGCCTTGTACCTTTCATTACCACCAAAGCTCCAATGACCACTTTTAGGACACCACCTTCCATGGTAATCTTAAGACCTTTAGATTCCAAAGCACCTAAGGAGATGAGATTTTTCTTCATATTCGGTACATGCCGAACATCCTTCAACTCTCTAACTATTCCATCAATCATCTTCAAACTAATTTTACCTATCCTTTTTGTTTTATAGGCATTGTCGTTACCCATCAAAACAACTCCACCATCTAGCTCCTTGAAGTTAGAAAACCAGTCCCTATTAGGACACATATGATAGGTGCAACTCAAGTCCAATACCCACTCCTTAGAATGTTTATTGGACGATGAACCAGTCAAAGCAAAATCAAAATCATCTCCATCTTCTACTTTTGCAACATTTGCTTCAGAACTTTTTTTGTCTTTGTTCTTCAATTTTTGGCAATCTTTCTTCCAATGTCCTTTTTGGCGACAAAAAGCACATTCATCTTTTGCAAGACTTTTTCCTCTCAACTTAGAACGAGACTTCCCCCTCTTGCCAAATTTTCTATCGTCACTTCTCCCTCTTGCTACAAGTGCCTCTGACTATGAATTATGAATCTTTTGATCATTTTTTCTACATTCATTACTCACCAATGCATTAGAGACATCATCAAACTTCACCTCACTTTTTCCATACAACAAAGTAGTTGTCAAATGATCATAATCATCCAGAAGCGAATTTAGCAAACACAAAACTTTATCTTCATCAGATATTTGCACATCTAAATTAGCCAAACCTGCCAAAATTTTATTATAATCATTGAGGTGTTCATGCATAGAAATACCTTGTTGATATTGAAATCGGAAGAGCTTCTTCTTCAAAAAGAGCAGATTTTTTGGACTCTTGGTCATGTATTTATCTTCCAACTTCTTCCATAACTCCTTGGCCGAGTCTTCCTTCATGACAAAATATTTATGATCTTTAGCAAGACACAACCGAGTAATGCCACAAGCCCACCGGTTTATTTTCTTCCATTCTTCTTCATCCCTCTCTTCAGGTTTATCCTCAAGAGCAATATCTAACTCTTGTTGAAATAAGACATCCATCACTTCACATTGCCACATGCCAAAGTTGTTGGTGCCATCAAACTTCTCAGTTTCAAACTTAGCATTTGCAATAGAAGGCCTAGCAGAAATCTTTTCTTTCTCCTTCCCCCTATCCATGCCTCCAATTTTCATATAACCCCAAGGTTGAACCAATAGCTCTTATACCAATTTGTTGTGCAGAAGCTAACAAATATGGCAATCACAAATATATTGTCAAAGACACTATCCAATGAAACAGTAGATTTGAGGCAAAAATAATCAAAACAAAGGGATAAAGAGAACACCAATTAACAAGAGACACCAAGATTTATAGTGGTTCACTCAGTTAGTGTAATTGAGCTACATCCACTTGGGAGACGACGAAATTCTACTATAATCAATAGAGAGTTTTACAAAGAGTGTTTGGGAAAAAAAACCTCACAAACCCATCATCCCAAATACACCCAATAATCACACTCTCTCACAAAGAACGAAAGAAAGAAATGAGAAGACAAATCTCATTTTCAACTTGTTGCCGAAAGCACCTCACAAGCCAAAGAGAATGGCTTTCTTCTTCTTGTCAAAAAGGTGCGGCTACAACCTACTTCTTCTTTCTTTGTTCTACTCTTTTTCTTTTCTCTTACTTTTTGGCTGCTGTTGCCCTTGAAAGCTTCTTAATCAAAAAGCTTCAATTGGAAGCTTGGATAACACGTGTAGGTCAAAACTAAAGCCACAAATAGGCTAGATTCAATTGGACCACAAATAAACATTGGATTGGGTCCAATTTAAAGCCAATTAAACAACACATCGTCCACATATAGAGGTGATCAACGACTAGATAATCCGACGGTTGGGGGGTTGCCCGACCCCCCAAGTATATAGGTGGATCCACCACTGAGGCCATCTACTATGCACCGGAATAATGATGGCCATAAGCCATTTTGGGTGAAAATTGGCATTCATGTTGCCACTATGGGCTGGATTCTAATTGTCAAAATGGGTTGATTGCCAAAGTGATTGTGAAAAATGGGTATCAGTGAACCCAAAAGCCAAAACCACTTTTGAGCACACATGACTGTGCAGAGCCCATGTGAATAGCATGAGGGAGAAACAAGTGCTGATGTTGGATGTCTAAAGCAACAACAGGCTTCTTCTTTTTTCAAAATGAATGGCTCAGATCTAGTGGCTGTTGGAAACCAATAACTTAGATCTTGCCAAATGTTTTTTTTAAAATAAAAATAAAAATGAATTTATACAATAGAAAATTTCTAAAAAATTGTTAAAAAGTTTCAAAATATTCCACAAAATTTCCAGTGGTTATATCCGCCAAATGAAATAAAATAAATTATTTCATTTATCGTTTTTGGGTAATAAAATAAAGTCATTTAAATTTGGATAAACAAATGA
Source organism: Purshia tridentata (assembly GCA_003254885.1). NCBI lineage: Eukaryota > Viridiplantae > Streptophyta > Magnoliopsida > Rosales > Rosaceae > Purshia > Purshia tridentata. Next base: position 6,577 of record QANT01001208.1, read on the forward strand.
AATATTCAAATATATTCTATATTGACCTTAAATTAAATATCTTTTTAAAATTTAACCAATGATAAAATTTTCTTCAATATTTAAGTTATAAATTATAAATTATAAATCACTTAATTAATATTAAGCATAATTTAATTAGATATAAAAATCTGATACCTAAATATAGATATTAGTACTACAGTGAAACTGATACCAAAAATACTATTACAACACTCAAAATGGCTTTAGCTATCAAAAATTGACATTTACCATAATTGATAGCCTTATTACACTCTAATCATGAGACCCTACAGACTTGGGCCAGGCCTAGGAAACTGAAAGAGTATTTTAAAACACTCATAGCAATGCGTCCACATTTTCTGTCCGCAACATCTTGGACTTGCTAAAGAGGCAGCAAGCCATTAGAGAGAACTTGTGAGAGCAAGTTGACACGCCATAACCCTCAGACACACGCAAAGAAGAGGCTCTGTCTCTTCCCTTTCTGCAGAGAACTCAGCCAATCTCTCTCAGACTTCAACCTGTTCTTTTAAAAAATTCCTACAGGGAATCACTTTTTCTTCTTCTCTCTCTTTAAGCTACAACAAACTATCAATGTAGAGTTTCCAAAGAGAAAATCAAAACCCTCCTCTCTCTAACTTGTATCGTAGCTGAAGAAGAAGGGAGAGCTTGGAGTGGGGATCGAGTGTTTCATTATTCAGAAGGCTAAAGGTAAGGTCTTTTTAAGAAAAACCATTCCAGTCTTTCAAAGTTTTCTCTTTTGTCGTCTGATCATCCATATTCTTCCCTTTTTTATTCATCCGAACATGGAAAACACTTTTGTACTTTAAAAGCCTCACTGATGTTCTTTTGAATGTCAAATGCACGTCCTGTTTTTCACACAAAAGGTAAATCTTTAAATTATTTACTCATCTCTTTCAAAGAGGTAGTAGTAATCCTAACCCCAAAGTTTCTCAATTTTCTTGACATGCAAGGCTTCGGAAATCACTAAGTTCTATACATGAGTTGAGCCGACCAATAGTTCGACCAAGGTAACGAGTCTTAGCCTCTTTGAATCTTGATTTGAGCAATCTCAAAAATTTGTTTTGAGTGTATTTGAAGGAAAAAGGGTATTTTTTTTAAGTTTTAGAAAAAGGGAGTGACTTTTATGTTCTTGTTTGTATTTAGATTCAGTACAAAAAGGAAGCTTTGATATTTACTGTTATTCCTTTCTTTCAAAATAAATTTTTAACATGCATGTTCGGTTATTGGTGTTAAATATTCAAAAAAAAGTTTTTTTCTCACATGCATTTTTAACCTTCCTCAGAAATCGAATTTCTGACCTCTCTGGACTTGTTGGAAGTTCTGCATTTTTGTATTACAGATCTCGGCCTTAAATTTTAATGTGTGAAACTTGACTTGCTGATGGAACTTTCAAGACAAAAATCAAGTGAAACGGAGTTAAAATGAATTTTTGACAATTTTCTTAAGATGGCAGAAAATGTGAAATAATCAGTAATTCTTGCTGAAACTTGTGGTATGGTATGTATATTGAGTTCTGAAGCTCCGGTTCACTTGCAATTTCTGCAAGACAACTTAAGTAAGTGTAGTTTCACTCTGTGAAATTTTAGAACAAGAGGACTTACACAAAATTTATTAAAATTCGTAGAAGTTTGGGATGCAGCTTTGGGAGTTTTAAAACAAAAGGGTTCTTTAAAAAGGGTTCATTGTTTAAACAAATTGAAAGGGGTATATTTTGAAAGGTTCTTACTTAAGTGTTGATTTTAAAGTTAATTTTAATAGGTTTATACTCTATTTACTTAGAAAACGACTAAAGGGTTTATGTGTTTGGTGTGACTTTTGCGTGTGTACTTTACTTTGTGAGGAACTGAGTGGGAAGCACTAAATTTGGAAGGCTTGGCAGCCAAAGTAGGGGATCTGGCCTATCATATTATGTTTTCCTATATGTATAATACTATATAGTATTTTTGTGATTGCTAAGGGGGTAGGGGATGAGTCTAATAGGTAAAAAAGGAAAATAACAAGTGAAAGCAGTGAGCATTTGAGTGAACTGGTCTTAGACTCTTAGAGCAGGAGACTACTCACTTTTACTTTCTTTAAAATCATTGGATTTTAGGAGGAAGAAAAGAGGGAATTGGTTAGAAATTCTCTTATGGGTTTAGAGCCTATATTGTTATGTTGCCTGATCCGTAGACCTTGAGCATGTACCTTAATTCTCTATTTTAAATCCGAGGAGCAACTGCATTGTTAACTGTTAAGTGACTCTAATTTATTTTTCAGGTTGTATGATTGTTATTGTTTGTTTTATTGATCTAACAATGCAAGTAGTTATTAATTGTGTTAATAAAAGGCTTCTTTACCTGGTATCGGATTCAAACCAATACATGGCAGAAGTTATAATCAAAAGTTGACCTAAGTTGGAAGTTGCTGGAAACTATATGCATGTTCTAACGGTTTCATCTCTATCATGCATATTGCCTCATTATTTCATATATGATTTAAATGTAGAGACTAATGATTGTTTAGTGTTTGGAACTTTCAACTTGAAACGGTGGGTTTTGTTCGTTAACCTTGGGTTTGAATCCCTAAACCATTGATGGGTGTGCCCTAGAGGGTTTCGTTTTGAGAGTATGCTAGGAGGGACACATGCTGTGAAAGCAAATTCTGTGGGCCTTGTGAACGGACGTTTCGCTATTTGAATTCTTACTGGTTAGTGAGAAGAGTAGGATAGTAGATAAAAGTGAGCTTATCGGTTTAAAGGTCCATTGGATATTTTACAGGTTTCTATTACATGTGCAACAACTCTCGGGTATGCTTGCATGGTTCATACATCACATATCACGGATAAGATAAATTATGGGGTACGTGTTAGACTTCTAATGAAATTGGAACCGTGTAATGATATTGTTGTTTGCGATGATGTTGGCACTCTTATTTAATATTGTGTTTGCTGTCTGAAATATTTGGTTAATTATCATGCTTATAGTTACCTAAGTAATTAAAGGAAACCCTAGGAAATGGATTGAAGTGATGGTTGTGTTTGATACAAGTGTTTTATCAAAATGATTTCACTTAGAACCTTTGTTACAAAAGTATTTTGACCACTTGTAAAAGGTTTTAAGTTGGTGAACAAAAAATTAGCTGTTTTGGTGATGCTTATCGTGGCATGGACTCTTTTGCAGGTTACATAATACTAGCTTGAAACTTAGAAGATGGCATCAGATTCAAATGTACTCGTTCCGAAGACTTCAAACTCACCACCTCCGATTGAGACTAATGAAGAGGAGGATTCTTCTATGATTAAGTGGGTAACTAACTAGGTGTAAAAACAGCATAGGCATTTTCTAGTGCCATTTGAGAAACATTGTATGGCAATAATTCAATGCAATATAGTCTGATTCATCTTATTCAACCTTGTTACTTCAGCACACACGATAAAGAGAAGAGTAGAACAACCAAATGTAGTACAATACAATACACTATAATACAATACAATTTATTAATTAGGAGTAGCAACCGCTTTAAGAGGATATTTCATTTGTGTGGCTATACCAATGGATTCAGTCATGTCTAAATCTTCTGCTCTTGCTCCTCCAGGCAATGCCCAATTGAAGTTGTGCACCAGATTTGCTAAAGCAATCTCATTAACAGCCATGGCAAACTGAATTCCTGGGCATCTTCTCCTACCACTCCCAAATGGAAGCAATTCGAAGTCATTCCCTTTATAATCTACACTGCTATTCAAAAACCTTTCTGGCTCGTACTCCTCAGGCTTGCTGTATGACTTGGGATCTCTTCCAATTTGCCATGCATTTATCAGAACTTGTGTGTTGGCTTTAATATTGTAACCCTTTACTTTCACATCTTGGGTCAAAATCCTAGGCAATAGTAGTGGAAGTGGAGGGTGTAAGCGAAAAGTCTCCTTGATCACTGCCTTCAAGTAGTGCATGTCAACCAAATCATCCTCTGTTATCTCTGTTCTGCTTCCAACTATTCCCCTCAACTCATCCTGCAATTTGTTCATGACCCTTGGATGCCTCAAAAGCTCACACATTGCCCACTCTAGGGATGTATACGTCGTATCCGTGCCCCCAGCAAACATATCCTACAAGAATTAATATTGATTAACCAACAAAACATGCACAAACAAACACAGAGTTACTTAATATAATATTACTTACCAAAATGAGAGCCTTTAGGGTAACTCTATCGATGGGAAAGCCAAGCAAGTTTTGTTTCTGAATCCCAAGTAAAACGTCTACAAAATCCTCTTGATCATCCCCCTTCTCAATATGAACATGGCCATCCATATGCTCTTGAACCACTCTCTCCAAAAAGCTATCGAACTGTTTTGCCACCTTGTCTAATCTAGCAATTAAACCATTGACATGGCTCAACCAAGCAAGCCATGGGATGTAGTCCCCAATAACAAAAGCTCCCAATAACTCTATAAACTCCTTTAAAAGATCTTCTCCACCACTGTACTTCTTCCCAAGAGCCACTCTACAGATAACATCATTAGTAAGCTCCACAAACATTTCGCTTAAATTCACAATTGATGAAGATGAAGAGGACGAGGACGAGGAGGACTGCTTTATCTTGGTGATCATGGACGCTGTTTCCTCTTCTCTCACAGCTCGAAAAGACCGAACCCTTTTGTTGCTCAAAAGATTAGAAACGCATATACTTCTCACCTGCTTCCAATACTCACCATAAGGTGCCGTTGCTACGTCTTTCTGATTGCAGAGCATCTTCTTAAAGACGGTGGACTTGGGTCTTTCGGAGAGTGCGAGGTCATGGGTTTTAAGGACTTCGCGGGCAGCCTCAGCCGACGAGACCACAAGGACTGGCACGCTTCCGAAATGGAGAAGCATGAGATCAGGACCATGGCTTTGAGCTAAGGCCTGAAGTGAGCGATGAGAGTTCAAGCCCAATTGGTGAAGGTTGCCAATGATAGGGAGCTTTGGTGGAGAAGGTGGTGGGTTTAAATTTGAAGTACTAGTAGTGCCAGTGGAGGACCATTTGTAAACAAGGATGAGGAAAATGGGCAGAAGAAGTAGTATGAAGTATAAAGGTTGCAACAAAGAGAATGCTTCAATGTTGAGCTTGTGCAGCATTTTCAGCAGACTTAACATCTTCTTCTTCTTCAGTTGTTCTATGTGTAAGTCTATGTGCTTGGCTCTCTTGGGTGTGGTCTACTTATAAAGTCACCAATCCAATCAGGACTCAGGAGACAGATCCCATATTTCTTCAACACTTATGCACACACATTTTAGTTTAGTTTTTATTGGTACATTTGGAAATACTTTGATGGAAAACCAAAAACGTGGTTAATGAAGCCCGTTTGGAAAAAGACGTGACAAATTTTTAAAGTAAAACATGATAAATGTGTTCAAGGTTAATCAATGATTCAATAATTGGACACTAACACACGTTTAGAAATTACTCAATAATCTACACTACCACTAAGTTTAGAGGTTAATCAATAATTTGCACCAACACTAAGCCTGAGCCAAGGGAATTTAGGTGAAACCAAAGTGTGATTGCATGCCCATTGCCGGAGTGCATGTGTAAACACAGCATAGGCATTATATATCTAATGCCTTTTTTTCTTTTTTTTTGGTAGACTGATTTCTAGTGCTATTTGAGAAAAAATGGAAAATTGTCTATTTAGGACACATAATATTGGGTATGTTGTAAATCCATAAGTCCCAAAATCCATGTCTTAGAAGACTGCTCATGCAAGAAAGAGATATAGATGGAGAGAGAGAGAGAGAGAAATAAAGGAACATTGGAGAGATGGGGAAGGGTGCGATCTGCACCTCCTCTTATTATTTTGTTCCATTTTTCCTTTTTTATTATTTTTGTTTTTAATTTTGTTCTTATTTATTTTTAGTTTTAAATTTAATTTTAATATTTTAATACAAAAATGATAATTTAATCTTTAAAAAAATGTCATGGGTAATACGTGACTTATTTAAGTTTGTTACGGAATCCACCAAATTGCCTATATTAGTACAAATTTAAAATAGGAAAAAAATTATGGGCCTCAAAAAGTGTGCCTCAATTGTGCTTTAATCTTAGGAATAATTAAAAATAGGTCTAATTTTGAAGGGTCATTTAGACTAAAACCATATAG
>QANT01001211.1:0-11330 GCA_003254885.1 Purshia tridentata
ATAATATTGTTTTGTTTCTTTTAATTCTCTTCCAATTAACTTTTACTAGTTACTATTAGTTTTCTGAGATGTATAAAATTTATAGGGTTTTCTCTGCTGCAGAATTAATGCTACAGCGTTGAAATGCCCATGGTTGATCAGTGTTTGAATGTTGTCTCACATTCCGCATTAAACCCACATCTTCCATCCTGCATTAGAGAATTTTTGTAAAATTTACATGCATGTATGAAACTTGGACAGGCTTAAAACTGAGCTTTTAACTTGGAAAGTTAATTGCAAAAGTATGTTGAAGCAGGCTGTTGCCATGCTTTTTAATTTCTTAGATATGTGACTGGTTAATTAAGTCTGATATGTTTTACGTAGGTATATAACTTTAAGAGTTGAGAGGAATTTTATTGTTTGGGCGTCAAGTAGTGTAATGCATAATCATATATTATGATCAGTTGTATGCATTCAGATTAAAACCTTGATTTGCATCATGGTATAACTTTTATTAGGATGCTTTTAGTTCTCCTGACATTAAAATTCCATATGGTATGCATCTTAGTGCATGTGCCTACTCTGAATATATTTGTTGCCTGTTCATTCTGAATTTTCATAGTCTAAAATCTAATTCAGTAGATTAAACAGTGACCAATGATGATGTTGTAAGGGAGAAAAGGTGTGAGCATATGAAAGAGAATCAAGTGAATTAGTTCAAATAGCTTCTGGCAAGATGGAAACATGGAGGGTTCATTCTGTCGACTGTTAATGGAGAAACATGTTATAGTGGTTTAGGAATATGATTTGTTATGCTAAACTAGTTTAATCTATAGAATTGGAGTATCTGAGAAAGATATTTGCTTTGGAGCTTGAATATGAATTATACAAATCCTGTTTCTTTGTTTACAAAAGCCCCTTTTAGTTCCGTTTAATGAATTACTTGTCATGTATTGTACAATGAAAGTTGCAACAGAGAATCCAATCTCTAATATAAACTTTTGAATAACTGGCAAAATGTTGTAGCCTAGTTGGTGGGTTGTCTGCACAAGTTCATTCACCAGATTCCAAGTTATTTTATAAACTTATTGATTGAAGAACTGAGCTGGAAAATGGGAGAAAATTTAAAACATTTGAAGCAAACAAATAGCTTTCTGAATATCAAATTTTTTTTTTTCCTTTAATTGTAACCTACAAGAAAGCCTCACCCATGTTCCATAACCTTTTAAAAATCTAACACTTGTTAGTGTTGGTCTTCTATGATATTACAAGTGGGGAATAATGGTTTTTGGAATGTGACTTGTTTTGCAGACAAGTCTTTCTGAACTACTATATGCTATTGATTTGACTTTTTGAGAAGATGTTCTTGCTTGAAAATGAATCTATGTATGGACAAAGAAATAAATCTGCTTTGGGAAAAATCAAGGCACCTGAAATTATTTACCTGTCATTTATAGAATAGTACAATGGAAAATTCCAATGGTGGGACTCTCTGGGTAACTTATCCTTGTGTCTGAGAAGTAAATAAATGGGGGAAAAAATGTTCAAAATTAATACAAAATGCTATTCGAAGCAAGAACCAAGCTTTCCTCTTGTTTTTTGTTTCTTTCTTCTTTTGGCCAGTAAGCAAAAAGCTTTCTGAAAATCTGGTCTTCCGTTGACACTGTAGTCTACAAGCATGCCTTAATGCTTGATAACTTCTTACTCATCCACATTTACATCTTCCTTTAGGATGATCTATCAGGAACTTGGTATTGTGAAAAAAGAGAAGCTAATCAAGACGATGAATAACCCCGGTGGTCCTTAATTTTTTTGGAATTTTTCTCATCAGAGCTGCATATAATATTCGAAACATAACTAGTGAGCCATCTGCAGCAAGCTGTGTTATATACATATATTGACCATTGGAAACTAGTTTTGGATTACCTTTCTGTTTCTTTTTTGCTTTCAATGCTGACTGCCTCAGACCCCTGCATTTGGAATGACACACCGGATTCCTCAGTCAGCTGACTTGTCAGACTGCTGCAGAACTGAGCATTTTTAACAAAATGTTACATCAGTAAGTAAACAATATCTTACATGCATAATGAGCTCATGGAAATGATCATTATACTTCTCTGTACGGTCCAAGCTCCCCTGCAGATTTTGATATTTCTACAACACAATGGGTGGGAGCAACTTCAATCACCTGCCATTTTCCACTTGGTAGTGAGCGATTGAAATTAAAAACCTTAGTTTAGAAGAGTGCATGAAAATTATTTACCTCTGCCGAGATGTCAATATATGATCTACAACATCTAGTCATCTTCTGTTTTGCATGCATTTTCATCTGATGAAAACAGATCATTAGCTGGCATGAATATTGAGAATTAGGAAAAAAGTAAAAGAAACATTATGAGTTGTCTGTACCTTGAAGTTGTTTGTTCTTGCTACTGATAGACTAACATCCATTGCAGCAGCTTCTATTTTCTTTATGGTTTCGTTCATTGTATGCTTGGATCCAAGCCTTGTTTTATGCTTGTTATCATCCTAAATTAAGATTACGGCTCAACATCATTTGTTATGAACATAAAAGATGGATGTATACTGTAGTACTAAATCTGTTTCTTGATTATGAAACTTGCCTGTTCCTCGAAAAGACCTGACAAATCGAGATCATTTGACATAGCTATCAATTGGAATGCATTTATAAAACTTGAGGATTTGGGAATTTTTGTCTCCATGACACTCTCCTGCAAGGAAAAAAGTAGCAACAATAATAAATCCGATATTTGGGTTACAAGTGAGATTCAGGCATTATGTTGAGCTTTTTACCTCAATTGAATCAAAGGCAGCATTAACATCATCCAAGTAGATTTTCTCATCACTATCATTTCCACATGTAGGCACATAATCCTTTCGAAACCACTCATTTTCGACAATCTCTGGTATTGGTATTCGCTGCAGTAATAAAAGGGGTATGTATATATAAGACTACATATTGCACCAATCTAATGCAAAATACTCTAGAGTGTGGAATTTGTAAGAGCTATACCGTTTTAGGACTTGGATCAAATATTCTGGAGATCAGCTTCTTTTGGCTTTCCGTAAACCACTGTGGAAATGTGTACTCTGCTGTGGATATCTTTGCATGCCAAAGAGTTTTCAGATACAGGAATTTGTTTGTATTTAAAATGGGGTTCTTATTGTATGCTTTTTAAGTATTACCTTTCTATATAAATTCATCAGGCTAGCGTCGTCAAATGGTAGATGACCAGCAAGTATTTCAAAGAGAATCACTCCACAAGACCAAACATCTGCAGCTGCTCCATCATATTCCTTATTCACAAGCAGCTGTTCATGAATATATCAAAGGGTCAACCATGGGATGGAATGCAATTCAGGTTAGATTTTTGTACTCTACGATGGTTAGCTATTTTGAACTGATAATTTTACTCTCTGTACACAATTAGAACTTCATAAAACCGAATTTGCTAGGATACATACCTCGGGAGCTACGTAGCTTGGAGAGCCACATGCTGTTGATAACAGCTCTCCAGGCTGTTGATTATGATCAGAATTTCAGCCAAGCAGCCATTGAAATTGTCAGATTTTAATAGTTGAAAAGAGAATAATAACGGGTCAAGAACCTGAGGAATTTGCAAACTTGTTGCTACCTTACGAAATGCACTAAGTCCAAAATCGGATATTTTCAGGTCTCCCTTACTGGTTAAAAGCAAGTTTTCTGGCTGCATAAGATGCCATAGTCCTTGTCAGTTCAGGAAACTCCCAGGAGAGGATTTGTGAAAGGTGTGTACGGTTGTGTTGAAGTTGTACTCACCTTTAGATCTCTGTGATATACACCTTTGTTGTGACAGTAGTCCACTGCATCTATCAATTGCTGAAAAAGCTTTCTTGCCTCCCCTTCACCAAGTCTTTTTGAATACAACTTTAAAAAGTTATTCCAAACAGAATTAGAAAGTGCACTATATATAAAAGCTACCCCAAAAATCATTGTTGGATCAGAAATGAAGCTAGATGAGTCTCACCATCTTATCCGAAAGTTGTCCTCCAGATACATATTCCATTACTATGTAAATCTTTGTCTTTGTTCCAATGACCTGTAAATCAAATATGGCACAAGAAATGCCTCTAAATTCAAGAAAATGGAATTGAAATTCATATACTACCAAAACCTGTAGCTGAAGATATATTACCTCGTGTATGCGTACAATGTTGGAGTGGTTTAGAAGCTTCATTGTTCTAATTTCTCTCTGCACCTGAAATTTCATGGATGTATGTATCACAGCATCAGTAAGAAGCAGCAAAGGTTTGGTAGCAACAACTTTGTTCTGTTTTTTTCTCAAAGTTCTTTGTCCTAGAAAATAAACAGGAACAGGTGATCAAAAGGTTTGAAATTTTGCCTGATTCTTGAGATTGGTTTCCATGACCATATGCTTATCAAGGATCTTAATGGCAACATACTGTCCATTGGTGCTGTTCACCGCCAGCTTAACCTTGGCAAAGGTACCTTCTCCGATTGTCCGACCGAGCTGGTACTTCCCTATGTTGTTGGCAAATCCCATGTCTTTGAATTCTGAGAAAAGCCAAATAAACTACAGAGTAAATGTTATGTTTCTCCAACAGAGCAATCAATTATTGCTTAATCCCCTGCACATGTTATTTATATCCTGGCTGCTGTAAATCTTTTTCGAATATACAAAACGTCCGGTCGAATTTGGTGAGTAACTCGTGCTGATATGTAGCTGCCATACCAGTGGTCTGGGTTGATATATGGTCATGAGGTTCACAATTTAGAGACGGGCGCTTTTTGTGTTTTAAGATCTTGAAGAGTTCCATTTTGTGTGTCTCTGTGTGAGTCTTTGCATGGACGGTGCTATGACTGGTTGGCTAGTTGGTAAGAAATTTTTGGAACGTGATTTGATTTGAATGGAAGGTAGCCGTTGATATATATCTTAATAAGCAGCGTTTTCATATAATATTGGTCAATTGATAACATTAATAAGGATAATGTGTACTTGGCCGAAAAAAAACAAAGGATAATGCATATCACTTCGAAGTAACATTGCTGAGCAACACAATGGAGGAATCCAAACTTAAAATCACAATGAAATTAACTACAAATAGTCGTCTAAAATTTATACTCAACTCCATTAAGAATTTAACCTTCTTATGAGGTGTATAAACCAAAGGTATCCCACCAAAAATAGGAATATCAACTCAAAAGTATGAAATATTATCATCTTTAACACACGTAAAAGAAAAATAAAAAAAAATAAAACACCTCTAGATCAGGTCAAATAATAAGAAGAATATACTTCGAATCATGCAAAGAAAAAGATGAGAGAAGAAGAAGATACATTTTGTTCAGGTTAAAATTAAAAAAGGTAAGAATAAGAAAGGGACATAAAGAAGGAGAAAATATCACTCTAAATCAGAAAAAAATAAAATAAGAAGAAGATGGAAGATGCAACAAGAAAAACAAGATGAAACAAGAGGAAATACTATTTAAGAATGAAGACGATTGAAAAACAAGGCTGATAATTATATTTACCTTGTTATTAGAAGTTCTGAGAAAAATATAAAAACACGTAGATGCATATATCTTTGAAAAGTGATGACACATAACCATTATGTAAGAATATTCAAAATTCAAAATTCAAAATTACGACTTGAAATGGAAAAAATTTTAATTTCATAATCATAATTGTTAATTAACAGTTGCTTAAAGTATGATATTCATTAATTCAACATTGAAAGTTATCATTTGAAAACATAGGGGCAATATGAGGCTGTTGAGTAAGAAGGTGACTCATTAAAACCTATATAAAGAAAGTAATCTAACGTGACATCAATCAAAATGAATTTAAATAAAAGCCTAAAACCCTTGGATTTTACTCATGTATACCTTTTTTGCATTAATTTCTAATCAATTCTAAAATTAAACAACAATTAATTATGTTGGAGCTAGGTAGGTCGGCTGTTGTTCCAATTCGAGCGAAGGTTGGCAAATATAATTAGAATTGAAAAAGTGGTTGCTTAGATTTTCTATATTTATATCAGTTTTATTATGCTCGAGATTTTTATTTAATATTTATATTTTAAAAAATAAATAGATTAGAGTAAGGACGGTGTGGGTGGCAGTGGCACCAATGTTTTTAAGATGGTTGACCAAAGAAAAGGACCTGGCAAATTTGACTGAATAATGGTCACAACTTTATCATAATTTGAAGGAAAACCTAAAAGCTATAGCAAGTTAGCAACCAATACTTTTGTCAATTTTATGTTTTTTTGTGCAAGTGAAAGTGATGTATATGAATATTCTGATACAGTAAAAATGTGATCAACACTTCACATTCCTCTTCTTTATAAATGTAGAAGATAAGGTAAATGTCTATGTTTTCATCTACTTTTATTTTATTTTATTATATAGATTAGTTCTTATTTAATTTTATCTCCAAGATTCAGTTTTCAAACCTTTTTAGTTTTTAATGAAAACCCATAATAAATTGATGATCAGAAATTCAATCCCTATAACCAACAGCTGGAAAAGAGCCCTATATATTGAAGTGTGGTTGCATAAACTCTGGGTTTCATTAATGTCTATAACTTAAAAAAGGTCCCTTTTTTATCAGTAACTTGAAAAGTCAAAGCATATTATCATATATATAGATATATATATATATATATATATATTTAACCAATGAATATAACTTATAAGCTAATCCATGGATGCACTTCGTTTTTTTTTTTTTTTTTTTTTTTTTTTTTTTTTTTNAGCTAATCCATGGATGCACTTCGTTTTTTTTTTTTTTCTTTTTTTCTTTTTTTGAGCTCTGGCAAGATAATGGGTTCTAAAAATAGAGAGGCTATGTGTTTTTTATTATTTTCTCTTTGGTGGCTGTTACCCTACATTCAAAGGTATTATGACCATGCATGGAATTTCTGTTGCCATTTATGCATTTTCCCATTTCTTGGCATATTTGCTAATAAACAAATACAAATTGCTCATATATATAACTCATACGTCATACCCAATTATTGAAGATTAGATATCGAAGCACGCCTTTTTAGTTCATTGTGGATTGTGGTTGTTGCATGTGATAGTTGTTGAGATGAATCCTCATTTAGCTCAAGAAGCGTCCCCGTTTTTTAAAGTAATGACAGCTAACATTATATATTTTCATATCTCTTCTTTTAACTTTTTCCTTTAATTTAAGTTATTGGCAGCATTTTTAATTTAACTACAAACACTCAAATCATATGCGTGTTACTTTACTGAAACCATATAGATATACACGTTAAAAATGATTAAAAAAAAATGACATGAAATAATACTTAAATAATGTGTGCACGATATACTTGCAAAAATACAATTGAAATTACAACTGCAACAACTACAATTGAAACTGCGACTGAACTACAACTGCATACAGATTTTGCATACACTTTGAAACATATATATGTTGAAATTNCGTCGTCAAGGTTTCGGACCCTTGGAGATTTTGTGTTACAACAATATATATGTTGAAATTCCCATAGCAACTACATGAAAATCATTTTTCAAAAACTTCATTATAGTAAGCAACTTATCAGGTAGAAACAGCTTCAAGAGGTAGTCATGTACCAATAGAAGGCATGCCAAAACATGTTATTATTTTATTGTGCAATGTTATTGTTAAGAAGAACAATTAATATATGGGTCTGTAAAAATTAGGAGAAACAGAGAGAAAAGGAAGGGAGGCAGAGAGAGAGAGAGAGAGAGATAGGCACATGTACCATGCCTATAATCAAGTAGGCCCTATTACACATCCATCTTCCAAAATTTTTTTATATATGAAATACACAATTACATGATTACAATATGAACCTCCATATATAGAATAAACTTTCACTTTAGTAGATAGAACCAATGAAAAAAGAAGAAAAGGTCTCCCTAACATGGACAACTAATTAAACTTAAAGACCACACATGTGCATGAGTCCATAGGAAACTATCCTATCTGAATTATTTTGGTTGCTAGAACTGGTTTTTTTTCGTTCTTATTGTCATTTACCACATGCATGCAGTAGCTCGAAATATTAAAAGTCATCTTGACTCCAATATGATTATGTTTATACATGTTATATATATGTATATATACAGAAGCGACCTGTTCCCATCATAACAAAATCCGTTTATTTTCAAATATTTACATGCATGCATGGCCTCTCTAAATTTCAGCCAAAATCTGTTATTATGTTATTATGCACTATTAATGTCAACAAAAACAAATTGATTGATATGAGTCTGTAAAAATTAAGAGAGATAAATATGGGTCAAGTTCAAAGAGAGCAGGAAAATCACGAGGCGAGATCCTCGGAACTTAAACACACTCAATACTTGATTCATAAGAATATTAACCTTATTGTTAGAATTTTAAAATAATGATATTACATCATGTAATGTATTGTATAGTAATTTTTTTGTTTTTTGTTTTTTGTTTTCTTGAACATTTCATACCTTTGCCATCCAGAGAAAGACAAAAAAACATTTCTTACCTTTTAAGGGAAAGGTAAAAACATAATCTTCAATTTTATAATGAAAGGGATTATTATATTGCAATAATAATAATACTTAAAACTTAACACCAGCTTAATTATTTAATATTTACAATATATATTAGACAATAACACTGCTACCCATGTTTTGTTTTGGTAAAGAAAAATTATTTTATCTTTTGTCCACAGGGCATCAATTAGCCCATGTGACACAGAATTATTTGGTCCAATCTATAAGAAACATATATATTCCCTTATTATCAAATTTTTCACTGAACACTCGACAGTGTAAATTTTTCTATTTGCGATTATTCGATATCTAATTTATGTACTTAATATTAGATTTTAATTATAGAATTATAGAATTTTGTTCGGAATTAAATTTGATGTGAACTGAACAAACTTTATTAATTGTAGTCAACATTATTATTGTGTATTATTGCATAAATTGATGTTAGAGACATTAAATTGATCCCTGACAACAAGACCGATTGATTAGATCAACCATTATTCACGGCCACAATACACCAAACAAAGCTAGATACCAGATAGAGTAACTACCTAATTAACTACTTTGGGCTTAGCCGCCAAGGTGAGCAACTTTTTTAGTCCAATCCAATTGGGAAAGTGTTGATTAGTCAATGCACGTTTAGGTATGACTTACAAAAAATTAATTATTGAGTTGCAAGCCAAATCTCATTTGTATACGCACCAGACATTCTAGAAACTACAAGCCTGAGAGAATAGGAAACTAATTACACCAATATAACCTACAAAACACAACTCACGCCAACACTTGGCCAACTTTAAAGTGCAATTAAGTACTTGAGATGGGATAAGTATATATTAATTGTATTCCGGAAAGCTGGTTTCTCCATTTTTGTGAATTCTTTTTGTTTGTATGTTGTAAGTCTCATGTTCAATCGATCATGTGCATGCCTGTACTCGATTTTGTTCTATATATTCAAATTCGCTATGGACCTTTACAAGACTACTCGATTGGTGTATGATTTTGTCATGCATTTGGATCTTATGCCTACCTATCTTTTTGGCATTGATGCTTTCTTTTGTATGAAGTATTCATCTGTTATTTTATACGTACATACTGTTTCAAACTTTTTTTCAGTTATCTTTCTAATAAATTGCAAACCGAAAAAATATTAAGTTGTAAAGCTAAATCTCATTTGTATACATGTTAGCGCGCTTCATATATTTGAAAATTTTAAATCATTTTTGTTGGGTAATTGCATTAATAGTGTTTGTCTTTTTTGGAAATTTCAAATATGGAAAAAAATTAATTCTTGTTTACACCCTATTTTAGTTTTGGGCCGAGATACATGGCCGGGTCTAGAGTTGAGTAAAGCCTAGCCATGACACATTCCACAAAACATCAACCAAGCCCGTGTCAAATAGATCCACGGCAAGAACAAGATCCAGAAGCTTCACAACCGAATCAATCATATGATTTAAAGGAATCTAAGTAAGGCAAGAATCTAAATTGAGTTCGGACACAAATATGACAGTTTTAAAGAAGACTTGGGCTGTAAAGATATAGCAAGCCAAAGAGTCTTAGTCCAAGGAGGATAGGGATTTCTTCAAAACATAGGGTTTTGATCACTAGGCATTGGTGATGAAGAAGCTCTCCAACAACTCGATACAACTTTTGAAAAATATATAATACAATATCTCTATCAGATTATTCAAGAATCCTTTGCATTCAAGCCCTCAGATTTCTCCAATTCTTTAAGCAATCAAGCCTTCAACCTTTTGTTTTTGCTGCTATGATACAATTAATTGTTCTAGCATCATTTTCTCTGTTTTTGATTTGTTTTATGTCTTTTAGTCGTGAGATTTATTGTTTGAATGTATGTTGTTACTCAAGTTAACGATAATCAAATTACTTTTTCATTAAATTAGTTCATTGTTTGACTTGCAATCCAATCACTTTTGAGCCTTTCGTTCACACTCTTCCATCTAGCTGATTGTCAATAGGTGATTTAATTTATTCATTTGTTTGTTTATCTCCATTTACAAGATATGTATGAGTTAATTAATCTTCTAGTCAATTACTTGGGACATCGATCATTTGGAAGCTAGGTAAATTCCATGTCCATAAAAGTCAATACACAGGTGGCATGGAAGGATTTGAGAGGAAGCTAATGACCATTATTTGTTGATTAATAAGTCATTAATAAAATATTTATATTTATTCCATTTCAATTTTTCACTATGTCATGAAGTACCACATGTTATGTACACAGACCATTCCGGCCAAAATCTCATCCAACTCATGCACGAATCAAATTTTGTAGAGCAAAATGCATGATCTCATCACCTAATAATTTTCTTTCAATAAACATAAATAATATTAGAGGACATAGATTTAACTTTAAGCTTCCTATTTAAAAACTTAAAAACTAATTAAATTAATGAATTGATCATCATGCGTACTACAATTGGTTCCAGTTCTTGGTCATACCTGGACGTGAGAAGTCCATTTGATAGGAAATATAGGACTATTATAACAATGTTAGATTTGTTGAAAGAGTCACACACGACTATTTGCAATGTATTTAATTTAAATGATTTCATATAAAGAATTAGTCAAAAAGAATCTATGTCTCACTTTGTTTTTTGTTGAAATATCACTTCTCTTTTCGATCTATTATTTGTGTGTATATACACAAATAATTCTTGATATTACTTTGTAGAGGTATTAATTCTTGATATTTTATTTAAATATTTTAATTAATTAATTCATGATTGATAGATTATTTCTTAATCTTTTCTTAAGGGTTGGCTGTCGGCAC